>JAAALK010000079.1:80035879-80185839 GCA_019279435.1 Zizania palustris
AAGCGAGAGGTGAACTGACTCCCTCGGTCAGACACTATCTTCTTGGGCACTCCATGAAGACATACTATCCGGGCCATATATAGCTCTGCTAGCTTAGGGCCACTGAAGGTCGTCTTGACGGCTATGAAATGAGCCACTTTCGTAAGCCGATCGATGATCACCCAAATAGAATCATATCCAAGTTGGGTCTTTGGTAATCCGGTGATAAAATCCATACCGATCTCTTCCCACTTCCACTCCGGCACTTTAAGTGGCTGCAACAATCCTGCAGGTCTCTGATGTTCAGCTTTTACTCTTCTGCAGGTGTCACATTCGGCGACGAACTGGGCAATCTCTCTTTTCATGCTAACCCACCAATAGCGTTCCTTCAGATCCTGGTACATCTTGGTACTGCCGGGGTGAATGGAGTACAATGTCTCATGGGCTTCTCTTAGGATAAGAGTCTTTATTTCAGGTTTATCCGGCACACATATCCGAGTTCCAAACCATATGGTGCCATTCTCGTCCTCTGAAAATCCGGGGGCTTTTCCTTGTCTCATGTTCTTCTTAATGGCAGCTATATCCGGGTCCTCTGACTGAGCTTCACGAATCTGCTCAAACAATACAGGTTGGGTCTCCAAGGTGGCTAGATATGCTCTGGTGGTCAATCCAAGATTTAAGTTTTCCATCTCCTTACATAACAAGGGTGCGTGTTCTTGAATCATCATGGCCGTGCAATATCCCTTGCGACTTAAGGCATCAGCTACCACATTTGCTTTTCCTGGGTGGTAGTGAATACCCAAGTCATAGTCCTTGATTAGTTCCAACCATCGTCTTTGCCTCAGGTTAAGGTCAGGTTGTGTGAAGATATACTTCAAACTCTTGTGATCCGTAAAGATCTCACAGCGATTTCCAACCAAATAGTGCCTCCAAATTTTGAGGGCGTGCACTACGGCGGCTAATTCCAGATCATGGGTCGGATAATTCAACTCATGGGGTCTCAATTGTCTGGAGGCATAAGAGATGACCTTTCCATCTTGCATAAGAACACATCCTAATCCTTGGCGAGATGCGTCGCAATAGACATGGAAGTCTTTGCGGATATCTGGTAGGGTTAGTATAGGTGCAGACACCAAACGAGTCTTGAGGGTGCGGAAACTTTCCTCACAATCAGGAGTCCATTCAAACTTCTCTCCTTTCTGTAACAACTTGGTCATTGGCTTGGCTATCTTAGAAAAATTCTCGATAAATCTTCGGTAATATCCGGCCAATCCTAGAAAACTCCATATCTCAGATACGTTCGTGGGTTGCAGCCAATCCGTAACTGCTTCTACGGTGGCAGGGTCTACTGCGATTCCTTGTGCAGAGATGATGTGTCCAAGGAACTTTACTTCTGCCGTCCAAAACTTGCACTTACTGTACTTGGCATACAATTGGTGTTCCCTTAACTTTCCTAAGGTTAACCGGAGGTGAGTCTCATGCTCTTCCTGATCCTTGGAATAAATGAGGATGTCGTCTATGAAGACCACGATGAACTTGTCCAGATATTCCATGAATACCTTATTCATCATATTCATGAAGAATGCAGGGGCGTTGGTCAATCCAAAGGACATAACCGTACACTCATATAAACCATAACGGGTAGTGAAGGCCGTCTTGGGTATATCTTCTTCTCGAATCCTCAACTGATGGTAACCAGACCGTAGGTCGATCTTCGAGAATACCGTGGCTCCTTTGAGCTGGTCGAAGAGGTCATCGATCCGAGGCAACGGGTACTTATTCTTGATTGTTACCTCATTCAAGGCGCGATAATCCACACACATACGCTTTGCCTTGTCTTCTTTCTTCTCGACAAAGATGACGGGAGCACCCCACGGTGATGTGCTTGGTCTGATGTAACCTTTCCTTTCAAGATCCTCCAACTGTTGCTTCATCTCAGCTAACTCATTGGCGGCCATCCGGTATGGTCGCTTATAAATAGGAGTTGTTCCGGGCACCAAGTCAATCCTGAACTCGATGTCCCTCTTAGGTGGCATCCCTGGTAGATCCTCTGGGAATACATCTGGGTACTCACTGACTACTGGTATCTCCTCCAAGGTAATCTGATGTAGTCTTGTCCTTCCGGCCTTCATGCTGGGCATCTGGAATGTGACCATAATCCCTTCTTCATTAGTCACCGTTACTTTTCTCTGGGCACATTCTATCACACCCTGGTGTTTATTTAGCCAGTCCATCCCTAGAATGAGGTCCAAACCTTGACATTCTATTAGAATGGGGTCGGCCCAAAATATCGTGCCTTGGATATCTACCCATATCCTTGGACTAAAGGAACAAGCGAGGGTTTGCTTTCCCGGGGTAGCTATTAGTACTGGCCTGGGTAGTTCACTTATGTCCAGTGCATTATTTTCCACAAAAGCAGTTGATATAAAGGAGTGGGTAGCTCCGGTGTCAAATAATACCACTGCATGCGATGAATGAACCATAAACTTACCCATGACAATCTCTGGTGCAGCCTGGGCTTCCTCGGCGGAGACGTGGTTCACTTTGGCGCGGACGGCGGGGTTGGAGGTGACTCCTTGAGCTCTCTTGGGATGGGGGCACTGGTGGGAGTAGTGTCCCTCTTGGCGGCAGTTGAAGCATACCACAGGCTTGCCATGCCTGTCTCTCAAGACCTCCGGCTTCTTGGCCGGGGCGACTGGGGCGGTAGGTGCGACTGGAGCGGTGCGAGGTTGGCTGGCTCCGGCGTTGGCAGCTGGTGGCGCCGGGCGATACACTGGCCGGGGGTGGTACTGTGGCGCTGGTGGAGGTGGAGCAAAGCGGGGTCTTTGGGCTATGCCCTGATTCTGCCTGAAGGCAATCATGCGCTTCTTCTTCAGGTCGACCTTATTTTGTTGGGTCTCCTGCATGATAGCCTTGTTCACCAACTTCTGGAAGTTGGCGAAGTCTCCGGAGATAAGCTGTAGAGACAGCTCATCCTTCAGTCCCCGGAGGAACTTAGCCTGCCTGGCCGCATCCGTACGAACCTCTTCAGGTGCGTACCTGGCCAATCTGTTGAACTCATGCAGATATTCTGTTACGGACCTGCTCCCCTGCTGCAGGTCCCTAAACTCCTGTTGCTTCTGAGCTACAATGCCGTCGGGGATGTGAGCGGCACGGAAAGCAGCTGAGAACTCTGCCCAAGTGTGGGCGTGGCCCTCGGGCAGAGTCTCGCGGTGGTTGTCCCACCACTCAGCGGCGGGACCATGCAGCTGGTGGGTGGCGAAGGCCACCCTCTCCTGCTCAGTGCAGGTCAGGAGATCGAGTTTCTTCTCGATCGCCCGCAACCAATCCCCAGCCTCCATGGGGTTGGTGGTGCTTGAGAAGGTCGGTGGGCGGACTCGGAGGAACTCCGAGAGCTGTGTCGCGGGAGCGGGAGCTGGTGTGGCGGGTCGGGGCAGCTCGGGCTGTTGGTGGAGACGAAAGAAGTGAGCCTGCTGCTCTTGCATCTGCTGCTGCTGCTGCTGCATCTGGTGCAGGAGGGCTGAGACCAACTGGTTTTGAGTGGCCATCATTTCAGCCAAGGTGGGGTGGTTGGCGACCGGGGCTTGCCTCTGCCCGGTGGCTCCCCATTGTGGCAGGTTGCCACTATCCCCTCCGTTCTGAGGAGCGTCTGATCCCTGGGTGTTGGTCATCCTGGAATTTTCAATGTGAACTTCTTTTATATTTTATTTCAAAAGGATACCGTTCTTGCGGTTACATTTATTTATTCTCTCATTCATGCCTTATATTTTGACATGAATGCTAATACAAGCAAGCAAAATAACAAAAAAATAACAATCAATCGTAAAACTACGTCTAAGGCAGCTCGGGGGACGGCTCGATCTCGGGCTCGTGGGAGACGGGCGGGGTCGAGGAACTGGACGGTCCGGCGGGTGGTGCGCTGCGGGAGATCCTCTTGGGCCTCACTGTGGGAGTCTGAATGGGTTTCTTCCGGTGAGGCGGAAGAGGTGCGATCTCCTCTATGTCCTTCTTCAACTCTCTGAGCTGCTGACGAAGCTGGGTATGGACCATGGCGCCCTGGCGCAGAAGCTCATTCTGACGTCTCAACTCCTCTACCTCAAGGGTCAACAGCGGGCTCTGCTCAAGCTGACGACGGAGCTCGGCATTCTCCCTGGTCAGGTTCTCCGAAGTGTGGCGATAGAAACTGATAGTGTCGCGCTGTCCATTGGCGTCCTGCAGCGCCTCGTAGTGGAGATCATCCATGGCCTCCAACAAGCGCATGGTATGACCAATCGCTGAATGACGCTGGGAGAGGGTGCTGACGAAGACACTGTGTGGGCTCCCTGGGGTGCGAAGAGGTACGAAGCGGAAGTCCGTGTCGTAGAGCTCGCTGTCGTAGATCATCCGGAGCTCCGTAAGTGCCTGGAGAGCGGTGCGCTGACTGGCTACCAGGAAGGTAGGTCCTCCTCCGCGGTAGGTGTGAGCTGTCTGAGGGGAGGGCTGGACGACGACGGTGACCTCGCAGTAGCTCTCTTCCTCGTCGGGGAAGACTCCATGGTACATCGGCTCTTGCTCGAAGCCGAGGAAACTGACGAGCATGCGTAGCTCGCGGATGAATCCGGTCTCGTCACGAAGGTTCCCGTTCACGGTATGAACCGGCATCTACAAAAGAGAGAGAATTTTTGTGAAAATCTTAGAAGATGAGAGGATAAGTAATCTTTTGTAAAATATAGTGAATATATATAAGTCCTAAGGTCAGGTCTGTTTGGCTTCCTACAGTCAAGTCGGCTCTGATACCATCTTGTCGCGCCCCGATTTAATAAATCAGGACTTTATTGAAATTCCATAGAAAATCAATAAAACAAGACGTTCATCATGCGACCACGTTCAATACGGACAATCATTCACGGTTCGTAGACCGCATTAATACAAAAGTGAATAAAGGTGAAGAGAAACTAATAAAACAAGGGTCCTAGATGAACGCCTCCTTCCAGTCTCGCCTTGACTGGGTCGCTACTCCAGACCTTCATCCTCCTCGTAGTAGACTGGCTCTGATGTTGTAAGTCAACGGGGTGAGTACAGATGTACTCAGCAAGCCACCGAATGCAAATATAATGCAAGGTAATAACAAGGGAGATAGTGGCTAATTTAGCGGAAGCAGCATATTTGTAAAGCTTTAAATGAGAGCAGTTTATTAGTACGGAAAAGTAAACATGTGCATGTGTATCATCATCTTCTAACTCGAGGGGTACAGTCAGCCCCACCTCGCTCAACAGTCCTTACGTGCCATGAATAACTTGAACATTCAAACAATAGAAAACTAACTGCGAGTAGTCACACAACCCGCCCTTGACCGTGGGCTCGGCTTTTCGAAAAGATTGAATTACTCTGATCAGAGATGTACCACTGTACCCACAAGGCACGCACTCATCACCTACACCGAAGTGTAACGAGATGACCCATCACACGGGAACTCGTGCCAAAACCTTCCATATAGTCCTCCCCGACTCAATAGCACCCTCTTATGGGTTTCATATGGTGTCCCGACGCATCGGAGTCCCACCATACCCCCCCTTGAGCCTCGTCGGTACAAGTCGCCCGCAGGCTAGCCCCTTGCCCCCTCCTCTATGGTGCATCAAGCCGAGGTATTCCATACTTCCAGTTAGGACTTACCCATTAGACTTGTGGTTGGTACGGAAGTGCTTTGCAACAGATCCCGCAGACCGGTCCTTATAGTGCCCCGGGTGCGACAAACCAGTGCCCGAGCTTGCACCCGGAACCCACCATACTTATAACCTAGCCAACTCCAACAGAGTCCAGAGACGAGAATAACAGGGAAATTCATATACAGAATCCAGCTATCTACGACTCGTTCTTTTTAACCTATAGCAGTTATGTCGGTACATTGGGCACTAGCTAATATTTTCTATAGTAGAGTGACAAGGAGTTAAGGCTCAATAAGCATGGCTTGGGTTTGCACACAAGGACAGGGATCTAATAAATATAAGTGTAAGGCTTGAATATTTGACTAATG
This sequence comes from Zizania palustris, assembly GCA_019279435.1. Classification (NCBI taxonomy): domain Eukaryota; kingdom Viridiplantae; phylum Streptophyta; class Magnoliopsida; order Poales; family Poaceae; genus Zizania; species Zizania palustris. The sequence goes on from JAAALK010000079.1 coordinate 80,041,872, forward strand.
CAATATTAACCTATGGGTTATAGCGATAAGTTATTAAAACATGGGCTCAATTATGATCAACTGTTTCCACAGAGACGGTCGATGACTTGCCTTGCTCAGCAAATGGGGATGGAGGAACCTCGGGGTAGAACTCCTGCTCCTCGACGAACTCGTAGTCTTCTCGATACGGAAAATAAACAATACATTCAATAAACAGATAAAAATTCACCAAATATTAAACATACACATTTGTAGGTTTTATTATGTGAAGTAATATTTTTAATATTTCAAGGTTTTGTTCAAAACAGTAAAGTTTAATATTTTAGAATTTTCCCAATTTATTTTCTGTATTTTTAATTTTAACCCTAAGGGATTTTTATTCATTTATTTATTAATAATATTTTGGGTAACATAAGCATACTGTTTTTATGGCATTAATGTGTAGAGAATAATATTCTGGTTCCAACAAAATTTGAATGGGGAAATTTGGAGTTAAAATGAGCAAGATATGAATTTTTGAAGTTTAAACAATTTTCTGGAATTTTTATTTAAACTGAAAACCGTCTCGGGTCCACGGTGAACCGGGTTCACCGTGAACCCGCGACTATGCGCGTGGACCAATCAGATCTGGACCGTTGGATCTGGATCAGCGGCCAGATGCGAGGCGGGGGTTTTAAATGAATTTCAACGGCCCAGATTAAAACGTGGCGAAGGGGTATACGTGGACGCACGGGATCGTTTCAGTGTTTTAAGTCAAGATCTACGGCCGAGATTAAACAATACCGGTTTGACCGGATCCGAGGGCCTGGATTAGATCCCGAAGGGATTTAATCCTAGCCCTCCGATCTGGATCGGACGGCCAGGGATCCGTCCGGCACTGCACGAGCAAAAGGGATGGTTACCCCCTTCGTTCTCGGCTCCGGCGGTCCAACGGCGAAGGATTCCGGCGACGGCGTGGCTTGGACGACCGTAATAAGGCCAAAAATGGAACCAGCGATGTGAGGGGAACTTGGTCGTACCGGCGGTGGTGGTGACGGCGAGCGGACGGCGACCGGCGTCGAAGAGGGGCGGAGGAATCGTTCGGGTTCGTCGGCGGCGAGGCGATCCGGTGGTCCTTCCGACCAACGAAGACGTGGCCGAGGACGGGCGGGCCTTGGTGGTCACGTAGGTGGCGACGGCGAGGGGCGCGGTGGCCTGGATCGCCGGCGAGCGGTGGCTGGAGGCGGAGCAGAGCAAAAGGGCAAAACCTTGCGCCAGAGCTCTTGGAAAGCGAGGGCTTGCGCTCAAGGTGGTGTGGGCAGTGAGCGGTGGCCGAGGGGGTCTTTATAGGGTCATCGGCGATGGCTATGGTAGGCTATAGGAGGGAAACCCGTGAAGGGTTCCTATTTTACTCCGGCGAGGCTTTCCTTTGACTCGGTTAGCTTCCTTAAGCGTGAAAACGCGTCGGTTAACGATGGAATGGGAGCGGTGGCGATCGGGGAAGATGATCCGGGGCAAATCCAGGTGAAAACGGGCAGCCGTCGGTGAAGCAGGAAGGAGATCGCCGGAGAAAGGAAGGGGAGCGATCCCCTTCCATCGGAGACGAAGCACCTGACAGGTGGGCTCCACCTGTCAGTGAGCGATCCAAAAAGAAAGGGGGCCGACAGACGGGTCCGGGCGGTCAGTGGCGCGGCGGGGCTGGCAGGTGGGTCCAGGCGGGGCGCGGGTGGGAGGAGAGAGGGGAGGGCGGCGCCGACAGGTGGGTCCCTCCTGTCGGTGGGTGCGGCCGGAATGGGCTGGGCCGAAAGGCCTTCAGAGGGGAAAATAGGGTTGCGGCCCAATAAGTATTAAAATGTATTTTTCAATTAAAATAATTCCAGAAATTCAAATATTTGTTTAAGGGTTGGATCACTGTTGATAAAAATTTGTAAAAATTCCTAAAATTATATCTTGGCTTTTAGTTCATCTCATAAAATTTTCAAGTCCAGATTTTGAGTATTTCTCCCTGTTTGGCTTTATTTGGGTTCTTTTGTGATTTTCCTTTAATAATAAATCCAGAAATAATTATAAATAATGTTTTCTTTTTATTTTATTCCTTTTAATTTTTGGGGTGTTACACTGCCGGAAGTAGATGCTTCCGAGGTATGCACATCTGATCGAAGGCTTGGACGAAGAGTATGTCTGCGGAGCTCCCGCCATCTACTAGGATCCTTCGGACCTCCACTACTGCTATATTAGTAGAAATGACCAAGGGGTCAGCATGGGGGAACTTCACCCCCGCGACATCGTTGGCAGTAAACGAGATGGGCACGTGGGACCATTCTGGCATCCCTTCGGCGGAACTCGAGGTTCCAATGTGCCCGACCTCGCGGACGTACTCGCGCCGCTGCCTCTTGGACATGCTCCCGAGGGTCCCTCCTCCGGAGATAGGCAGGACCACTCGCTTGCCGCGGTCTTGCGGGTCTTCCTACTTTGGTGGTGGTATAATATTGGCCACCGATAGCCGCATGGGGGCTTCAAGGGCACCGGTTCGGGCCACAGTTTGCACAGGCTTCGACCGTGTCGATGGTGGGGCTCGATCCGAAGCCCCCCGCCCGGTACTTCACTCAAGGTAGTCGCCCCGAAGGGCCAACACTGCCTTGCAATCCTTCGTGTCATGGCTCCTATTGTCGCCATGCACGCAACAGAAAAAACTCTGATGCCTACTAGGCACCCTTTCTTGAGGCTTCGGCGGCCCGGCCTTGAAATTCTTCGCCTGCTGGAAATTGGCAGGTGCCCTCGGAGCAGAAGGTGCAATTTTTAGCACCTCCGAACGAAAATGCTTCTTTCCCCTCTTGTGCTCGTTGAAGCGGTTGTCTTGAGGAGGCTGTAGGGGAGCGGAGGATTCGGGCTCCACCTTGACTTCCCGGAGAGTGGGCGACGGTGCTTCAGCACGTCGAAGACAGCCTTCCTCCGCCTTGGCATACTGTTCGAAGTATGCCATCAGCTGCGCCACAGACGTCACTGGCTTCTGATGGAGTTTGCTGAGGAGGTCTGGGTTCAGCACCCCTTCGCGGGCGGCGTCGACTACCGAAGAGGTAGACAGGCCCTTAATCTGCGACTTGGTGTGGGCGAAGCACGTGAAGTACTCCCGGAGTGTTTCTCCCGCCCGCTGTTTCACCTGGAACAAATTTCCTGTGGACATTGGGGCCACGAAAGTGCCTTAGAAGTTGCTCACAAATTTCTTCTTCAGCTGCTCCCAAGAGCTGATCGATCCTTGCTTCAGAGACCAGAACCATCGGAGCGCCACGCCTTCGAGAGCGAGGGGGAAGCATTTTGCCATAGTGCTTCGCACCCCCCCGCTTGCTTCTATTGCCAGGGCATATGAGCGGGCGAACTCTCCGGGGTCCGACCCCCCGGAGTACTTGTGCAACTTTGAGGCCTTGAATTTGGGGTCGAAAGGCACCCTTTGCAAGTCCGAATGCAACGGAGACTCATCATCGAAAGATGCATTCTCAGCCTCCTCCGGGAATTGAGTAGCTTCTGGTAGATCGCGAGCCCCACCGTTTTGAGGCCCTTCTGGAGTTTCGGTGGAGGCTTGGGTGCAGAGGCGATCAGCGGCCTCTTGCCTCCACCTGGCTACTTCCTCCTGAAGCCTTGCTAGTTGAGTAGTCTCGGTTCCAGGAAGGTCTTCATCTTCGTCGGAGGGCACCTCCGGGTCTCTGGAGCTAACGTAATCAGTCTGAAGCACCGTAGGAGGAGCTCGAGGACCCCTGGGTACTCGACGCCCAGCGGCCTCGGTGGGAATCGCCGGAGCAGTTGAGGGTCCGGCTCCTGTGGTTCGAGGGGACCTTCAAAGAGGACCCGAAGTTTGACTCCGCTTCGGAGGCATAGCTAGCCACGAAGAGGTCTTGGAGACGGAGGACTTCGAACGACTCGGGAAGTCAAGTGAAGGCCTTCGGGCTGCACTAAGAAGCCCTTAACTGAAGGGTGCGCGGAATCCTGAGACTCCGAGGCTCCCTCCATAAGTGGTCTTCGAAGTGCAGTCAGCAGCAGAGAACAAGCTTCTAGAACTGGTTCCCCACGGACGATGCCAACTGTTGGCGCAAAAGTTACACCAACAGGTTCTCTGAGATCAAGAACGAACAAACAAAGAGTTTGTGCTCTAGGACTGCCTCGAACCTCTGAGCTGGATAATAGCTCGAGTAGTCCGAACATGTGTATTGAATAACTTGTTCCCGGGGGATCTCTTTTACAGGGTATGGAGGGGGTATTTATAGGTAAAAATGCATAAGGAAAATACCTAATTACCCCTAGATTACAACCGACATAGTGGAAACTATTCGGTACCAGGAACAAGGTTATAAAAGGTATAACACTACAAGGTAGATGGATAAGCCAAACATCTCATCAATCTTGTCCTTCAGCTTCGGGGCCTTTATCTTCCATTCGGGGGGTTCATCAAGGCTTCGCATCGCTGCACCCTTCGGCTTGACGCCTCTACCCCCGAACGACTGCTCACCAGCTTCGGAGCTCTTCTTAGCCTTTGAGGTATTAATCTTTAAGTCCTGAAAATGAAGTAATTTCCCCCAACAATGTGCATGATGGTTTGACATGTAAGGACTGTTGTGCGAGGAGGTAAAACGTACTCCTCGAGTTAGATGATATTATTGATGTTCATGTTTATATTCCTGCATGATAAAATGTGTTTACCCTAAATGCCATAACTGAAAATGTACTTTTCCGCACTTTGAACCATGATCCTTCCATTGTTATTACCTTGCATTATTACTTGCATTTGCGGTGGCTTGTTGAGTACTTTTTGTACTCATACCCGTTGAACACCACAGAGGATGCCTACTACGAATACGGTCTGGAGTAGCGACCCAGTCAAGCAAAGATCCTGAAGAAGGCGTTTGTCATGCTATTTACTTTTATTACTATTTTTATTTCAACTATGATGTAATAAATATGGTCTGCGTACCATTAATGCTTGTCGTATGTACGTTGTCGCATGATGAAGTATTATTCTTTTTCTTTGGAAATTCAATAATGTCTTGATTTCGATAAATCGGGGCGTCACAAGATGGTATCAGAGCCGACTTGATTGTAGGAAGCCAAACAGACCCGCCTAGCCATTAGCCACAGAAAATTATTTCTCGAAAACCTACTTTATAAATTTTGTTACTCCCCTCACTTTTCTTCAACTTGCTATTTTGTAGATGCCAGTCTACCAAGTCCACAGCTACTGCCGCCACTATGAGGGCTTCGGCCGGGAGCTCCGCATGATGCTCACCTTCCTTGGGTTCCTCTTCGAGCCCGAATTCCAGGGAGTGTACCTGGAAGAGTTTGCTGGGCCCTGCGACGTCTCTCTCACCGTCCACGGCTCCGGAGAGCACCTACTGCCTTACACCACTGCACTTGGAGGCCCGACTTTCGACGTCGCGTGCCAACGAGTCGCCCTCCAGGCCCTTATGGAGTTGAGGATGATCTATGATGATCGTCTTCAGAACTCGTCCTTCCGGCTTGTGCCAAAGTGCACTCCCGGCGCCTACCGTAGCATCTACCTCAGAGTTCACTCCGTGCATGATCCGGTCATGGCCCGGCAGCCGCGTCTTCTTCAGGCTATGGACGACCTCCATACTGAGGCGGTGCTCAACGCAGACGAGCACCATGAGGCGGTTGAGTTTCTTCGTGAGGAGACGAAGAACTTGATCCAGCAGAATGGCGAGCTGCAGCGCAAGATCATGCAGCTGCAGAAGGATATCGCGGAGATGGTTCCCCTCCTCCCTAGGAAGAGGAAGCCCATCCGTGAGCCCGTCCCTCGCCCCAAGAGGATCCCGCCACACCCCTCCACCGCCGGACCGTCCACCGCCAGCACCCCTACACCACGCCCCGGCCTCGTCTCCGACTCCATTATTGAGAACTTTCTCGAGCCCGCCATCCCTCAGGAGCCGCGTGCCCGTGGTTCCGAGAGCACGGAGACCACCTCCGGTGGCGAGTATGCGTTAGAGGCCGCTATTTTAATAAAGCAAAATTTTGTATGTGGTGCTATCCACAACGAGTGTGTTGTGGGTAGAATAAAACCTTGGTTGTAATAAACAATTTGTACCATTGATTTATATGCATGAAATTGATGAACTATTTTGTCATCATCCTTTTACCTTATATCATGGTATTCAGAAGATGGCCGACCACCAGAACGCCGGCTCCAACAACGGAGAAGGAGGAAGCCGTGACGCGCCCGAGGGTGTTGTACCCAACTGGGGTGCAATGGGCCCACGTTAGTCTGGATCGCCACCCGCCAACCATCCTACTTTGGCGGAGATGATGGCAAATCAGAACCAGCTGATCACCGCCCTCCTCACTCAAATGCAGCACCAACAAGTTCAGTTGGACCGTCTGCAAAATGGGGAAACCGCCCCTCGCGCACCAGCACCCGCACCCGCTCCCCAACTTTCGGAGTTCCTGCGTGTGTGTCCCCCTATCTTCTCTAGCACCACCAACCCCATGGAGGCCGAAGATTGGCTCCGCACCATTGGGAAGAAGCTCGATCTCCTCCCCTGCACCGACAGGGAGCGAGTGGCCTTCGCCACTCACCAGCTCCAGGGTCCCGCCGCCGAATGGTGGGACAACTACCGTGAGTCCCAACCTGAGGACCACGTGGTGACATGGGCGGAGTTCACCATCGCCTTTCGCGCCGCCCACGTCCCCGCCGGTGTCATCGCGGTGAAGCAACAGGAGTTCCGCGACCTGCAACAGGGTAGTCGGACTGTCATGGAGTACCTCCATGAATTCAACCGCCTCGCCCGCTACGCGCCGAAAGAGGTGCGGACTGACGCCCTCCGCCACGCCAAGTTCCTCTGGGGACTCAAGGATGAGGTGTCCATCCAGCTCGTCGCCACCGACTACGCCGACTTCCAACGGCTAGTCAATAAAGCGCTCATCCAAGAGACTTAGCAAAACAAGTTGGACCTCAAGAAGAGGAAGATGATCGCCTTCAAGCATCAACAGGCGAACTCTCAGAGGCCCCGCTTCGTCCCTCCGCCACCAGCACCCGCCTACCATCCTCGGCCCGCCTACACGGCCACCTCACACCACCGGCGGATCCAACGTCGGGCATCCCCGCCCCGCTCCACCAGCTCCGGCCGCTCAGCCGACGTCCACCGCTAAGGCCCCGGTCTTCAAGGATCGCCAAGGGAGGTCGGTCGTCTGCTTCAACTGCCGGAAGGAAGGGCACTATTCGCACCAGTGTCCTCACCCCAAGCAGCCCCAAGGCACAGCACCCAACCAGGCGGTTCGTGCCCGCGTCAATCACATCAGTGCGGAAGAAGCTCAAGAGGCTCCTGAAGTCGTGCTCGGTACGTTTACCGTAAATTCCGTACCAGCTATGATTTTATTTGACTCTGGAGCAACACACTCTTTTGTCTCGGAAAATTTTGTGAAAACCCACGACTTGGACGTGCTCCCTCTATCCGTCCCCATGATGATTGCCACTCCCGGCAATAAAACCTAAGCTCACTTATACAGTCCTAAGGTTAGAATAGAGATACCAGGAGTATTGTTCCGAGCCGAGCCAGTCCTCATAGAATGCACCGGACTCGACCTCATCCTAGGGATGGATTGGATGATGAAGCATAAGGGAGTGATCAATTGTGCCAACAAGTCCGTGACAGTGACCAACCCTGAAGGCGAAGCCGTCACCTTTCGGATGACCGGCCACAAACCACTCGAAGCGTCCCTTCAATCGCTAGCCCTTGAAGAAGTGCCCATAGTCAAGGAGTTCATGGACGTCTTCCCAGAGGACCTACCAGGAATGCCTCCCAAGCGGGACATCGAATTCAGAATCGAACTTGTCCCCAGGACCACTCCAATCTCCAAGCGCCCATACCGGATGGCCGCCAATGAATTAGCTGAGGTCAAGAGCAACATCGAAGACCTAGAGCAGAAAGGGTACATCCAACCGAGTACCTCACCTTGGGGTGCACTGGTCATCTTTGCCATGAAAAAGGACAAGACTAAAAGGATGTGCGTGGACTATAGAGCCCTAAATGATGTCACCATCCAGAACAAGTACCCATTGCCTCGGATCGACGACCTGTTCGATCAACTGAAAGGATCCTCAGTGTTTTCCAAGATCGACCTTAGGTCAGGTTATCACCAATTGAGGATTAGAGAGGAAGACATACCCAAGACTGCCTTCACCTCCTGCTATGGACTCTACGAGTATACAGTGATGTCGTTCGGACTCACGAATGCCCCGGCCTTTTTCATGAACATGATGAACAATGTATTCATGGAGTTCTTAGATAAGTTCATCGTGGTATTCATCGACGATATCCTCGTTTACTCCAAGACCAAGGAAGAACATGAAACCCACCTCCGTCTGACCCTCAGAAAGCTAAGGGACCAGCAACTGTACGCCAAATACAGCAAGTGCGAATTTTGATCGTCTGAGGTGAAATTCCTAGGCCATGTCATATCTGCCAAAGGAATAGCAGTGGACCCAACCACCGTGGAAGCAGTAACCAACTGGCTGCAACCCACGACCGTGACCGAGATCCGGAGTTTTCTCGGATTGGCCGGATACTACCGCCGGTTCATCGAGAATTTTTCGAAGATCGCCAAGCCTATGACCAGACTTCTACAGAAAGAAGTAAAATTTGAATGGACCCCAGATTGTGAAGAAAGCTTCCAGACCCTCAAGAAGAAGCTCGTGTCAGCCCCTATTCTGACTCTGCCAGACATCCGGAAAGACTTTCACGTCTACTGCGATGCTTCTCGCCAAGGTTTAGGATGCGTCTTAATGCAAGATGGGAAGGTGATATCCTACGCCTCCCGACAACTGAGACCGCATGAGCTGAACTACCCGACCCACGACCTGGAGTTAGCAGCTGTGGTTCATGCCTTGAAGATATGGAGGCATTACCTTGTGGGGAATCGGTGTGAGGTCTTCACCGACCACAAGAGCCTCAAGTATATATTCACCCAGCCAGATCTGAACCTCAGACAAAGGAGATGGTTGGAACTGATCAAGGATTACGACTTGGACATCCATTATCATCCAGGCAAGGCAAATGTGGTGGCAGATGCCCTTAGTCGAAAAGGGTACTGCAATGCCATCATGATTCAGGACCAAGCCCCTCTGCTCTACAAGGAGATGGAAAGGCTGAATTTAGGGATCACCACCCGAGCGTACCTCGCTGCCTTGGAGTCTCGGCATGTATTGATAGACCAGATCCGAGAAAAACAGAAGGAAGACACGGGCATCTTGGAGATCCAGCAGAACATGCGGATGGGTAAAGCCCCCGAATTTTCCGAGGACAAGCTTGGTACCATCTGGTTCGGAAACCGGATATGCGTACCCGACAAGCCTGAGTTGAAAACCCTCATCCTTCAAGAAGCCCACGATACTCTATACTCCATACATCCCGGGAGTACCAAGATGTATCAAGACCTGAAAGAAAAATATTGGTGGGTCAGCATGAAGAGAGAAATAACTGAGTATGTGGCCAAGTGTGACACATGCCGGTGAGTCAAGGCAGAGCATCAAAGGCCTGCTGGACTATTGCAGCCTCTCAAAGTCCCTGAATGGAAGTGGGAAGAGATAGGAATGGACTTCATCACGGGACTGCCCAGGACCCAAGCTGGTCACGATTCCATCTGGGTATTCGTCGACCGACTCACCAAGGTAGCTCACTTCATCCCGGTCAAGACAACTTACACCGTCGCCAAGTTGGCTGAGTTGTATATGACCCGAATCGTGTGCCTTCACGGAGTTCCTAAGAAGATCGTATCTGACCGTGGGAGTCAGTTTACTTCCAAGTTTTGGAAGAACCTTCAAGAGGAACTCGGCACCCGGCTGAACTTTAGCACCGCCTATCATCCACAGACTGAAGGTCAAACCGAAAGGGTAACCAGGAGTCGTGTAGTTCGCTTCTACAAGGTTCAGTGGGACAACCACCCCGCCGAAGAAGCTACATGGGAAAAAGAAGACGAACTTAAAGCCCAATACCCCGAGTTATTCGAGTAACGTTCCAATCTCGAGGACGAGATTCTTTGTAAGGGGGATAGGTTTGTAACACCCCAAATTTTCAAAGTAATAAAAATATTATTTAATTCAATTTCCTGGGATTTATTATTCTGGAAATAATAAAAATATTATTTTTGAGAATTTTTACAAATTTTTATCAACCTTGGAAGTAGCCTTATTATTTTAAACCAATTTCTGCAATTATTTTTAACAGAAAACATTTTAAACAGTAACGGGCTCCCTCCCCTTCTTCTCTCTCTCCTGGCCGGCCCAGCCCACTCCTCCCCACGCGCGCCATCTGACCGGTGGAGCCCACCCGTCAGCGAACCCCTCTCTGCACGCGTACCCGGCCCCACCTGTCGGCGCCAACAGTCCCCTCTCGCGCCCGAGCCCGACCCCACCCGTCAGCCGCCACCCTCGCGCACTCGCACCCGCTGACCACCTTGGCCCACCTGTCGGACCCGTCTTCCCCGCGAGATCCGCCCCCAAATCCCCCCCTCGCCGGCCGAAACCCTAACCCCCCTCGGATTCGCTCTCGCCGGCCCCCTCTCCTTAATTACTCGTCGGCATTGATTCCCCCGCGTTCTCCCGGCCGTTTCCCCCCATTAACCCACGCCATTAAGCCACGGGATCAGCGCTCGCATGCATGGCAGAGCCTCACCGGCGCCATTGAAGACCTCCTCTCCTCTTTCCTTGTATACGTCGCCCGTTATCCCTCGCCGACGACCCTATTTAAACCCCTCACCTCCGCCGCGTTCGGTCCACACGTCCAATTGCGCTCAGACCAAACAGAATGCCCTCACTTCGATTTTTAGCACAACACCGCCGCCCGTCCTTCAGCCGTCGCCCGCCGTCGCCGGAGTTCCCCTCCGTCCTCGCCGACCGCACCACTACGATCGCAAGGACGACCCCGACCTTGGCCACCCCTCCGCTGACGTCGAACCCCGCCGGAACACCATCGCCGATGAGGAACCCGAACCACTTCGTCGTCTACCCTCGCCGCCGACCGCTTCCCGTCGACCCCTCGCCTCGCCTAAGGTACCCCCGTGATCCCCGAGACGGCCTCTTTCCATTTCTAGGCTTAGCTAGGGCCGCCGTCGCTCGCCGTGGCCCCTGGCCCGCTCGCCGTCGTCAGAGAAGATGACCGGCACGGGTTGAGTACCCGTGCCGTGTCGGATTCAATCCCGACCGTGCGATCGCGATCGAGCGGCGCCAGTTTCACCACGTGCGCGATCTAATCTGCACCGTCGGATCTAATCAAAGCGGTATGTTTTAATCTCGCGCGTTCATTTCTATTTAAAACCTGCACTCGATCTCGTGCGTCCACGTAGTACCCTTTCACGCGTTTTAATCGTGGCCGTCCGTTATCACTTAACCGTCCCGCCTCGCTCTCGCGCGTTGGATCTGGATCCAACGGTCCAGATTGGGCCGGACCACGCGCACAGTGCGCGGGTTCACCGTGGGCCTAGCTCACCGTGGACCCGAGGGGAATTAAAGTTAAAAATAAATTCCAGAAAGTGTTTAAAACTTGTAAAATTCAGATCTGGCGCATTTGAACTCCAAAAATTGTCATTTCAATTCCAGAAATTTTATAATTTTATTCTCTACACTTTAGTTCAATAAAAACAGTATGTTACTTTAGACTTTTTCATGATTACTTAAATAGGTATTCAAATACCCTTAGGGTAAAAATGTAAATTCAATTATTTAAAATTTCATTAAAGTTTATATTTATTTTCTTTCTGTTCATATACTGAAAACCACTACATTGCCCATGAACCTTTCATTTTAAATTGATTAGAATGTTTAAAATGAGGTTACTCTCATTTAAAACCCTTTTCGAAAGGACAACACTTTACTATAATTCCTTTTAAATTATTTATGAAATAAATTTCAGAAACTTAACAACTTGATTTCCTTTAAATTAAACCAGTTTAAACCTATGTGCTTGTTGTGTGATTTCATATTGTTTAAATCGAATGTTGTGTTTATTTTATTTTACTTTATTTATATTGGAAAGACTACGACACCGCCGAGGAGCCGGAATACTTCCCGGAAGTTCCTCCCTCCCCATTCGCTGAACAAGGCAAGTCACCAAACCAATCTTTTGAGCATGTTGAACCCATGTTTTATTAAACTATCGCTAAAACACATAGGTTATACATGCATTAGTCAAATGAAACCCTTACAATATATTTATTTAGGATCCCCCGACCTTGATGTGCAACCCAAGCCATGCTATCTCGCCTAACCTCCTTGTCACCGTGTGATTAATGTTATTAGCTAGTGTCCAATGTACTGACACAATCGCTATAGGATAAAAATAAGTCGTAGCAACATAGTTCTACTATATGATCCCCGTTATTCTCATCTTTGGAATTTTGTCGGTGTTGGAGTTGTGGTTGTGAGTGAATGCATGGTGGGTTCCGGGTGCAAGCTAGGGCATTGGTCGGTAGCACCCGGGGCACTATAAGGACCGGTCTGCGAGATCCGTTGCAATACACATCCGTACCGAGGCCACCATTTGGAGATGGGCCAAGCAGCACCTGCGGGTGGCTTGTACCAATGTGGCGTAAAAGGGGGTGCGACGTTAGCCGGGATGCGGCCCGGCGCGCCGGCGAAACCTAGAGCGGGTGGTTATCGCTTGGAGCATTTCATGCTGAGGTTTTGGCACGAGTTCCCGTGGTATGGGTCATCTCGTTTGGGATGAGTGCGTGCCTTGTGGGTACAGTAGTACATCTCTGATCAGAGTCATTAATCTTTTCGAAAAGCCGAGCCCACGGTCAAGGGCGGGTTGCGTGACATCCCACAGTTAGATTACTTGGAATATGTATGTGCATGATGGTTTGACATGTATGGACTATTGTGCGAGGAGGTAAAACGTACTCCTCGAGTTAGATGATATTATTGATGTTCATGTTTATATTCCCACATGATAAAATGTGTTTACACTAAATGTCATAACTGAAAATGTACTTTTCCGCACTTTGAACCATGATCCTTCCATTGTTATTACCTTGCATTATTACTTGCATTTGCGGTGGCTTGTTGAGTACTTTTTGTACTCATACCCGTTGGACACCACAGAGGATGCCTACTACGAAGACGGTCTGGAGTAGCGACCCAGTCAAGCAAAGATCCTGAAGAAGGTGTTCGTCATGCTATTTACTTTTATTACTATTTTTATTTCAACTATGATGTAATAAATATGGTCTGCGTACCATGAATGCTTGTCGTATGTACGTTGTCGCATGATGAACCTCTTGTATTATTGTTTTTCTTTGGAAATTCAATAATGTCTCGATTTCGATAAATCGGGGCGTCACACTTACCTTCGGTAGAGGACGACAACAAGGAGGATGTTGGTGTTGGCGAGGCAAAGGAAACCACGCACGTCCTATGCACTGGATTGGCTTCGGCCGAATGGAGGAAAACCAGCGATGACTTGTACAGTGGGCTGCGGCATGGCCCTGGCTTCCCGTGAGCTGTGTTTGGGTGGAGGAAGTCGTGTAGGGGCTCGAGCGGTTGGTCCCACCCGTTGGTGGTGGCCGGTATGGAGAAAATCGGTGACACATAGGAAAAGTGGCCAGTGGCAAGAGGAGGAAGATAAAGATGAACACCCCAAAATTTCAGAATTGAAATTGATCGAGTTAAAAAATGTTGCCCTTAGGGTTTGACATACACCTCGTTTTATAGCCTAACAAGACTAAGGAAAAGACTAGACTACCCCTGGGGTTACATCCACTCGACACACTACCCAATGGGCACAAAGGTAAAATCCTATTCTAGATATTTATCCAATGCTTCAGCTTTCATAGACTCCATGGCTTTGCATCGGATCCATCGGTCTTCGGATGTGTGGTTAATGGTTTTGAGCCCAAACCACCAAAGCGCTTGCTGTTCTTGCACATGTACCCGGATTGGACCGCCACGACTGTGTAGCTTCCTCAGCCTGTTAATCACCCGTCCATGTACCTGTTGTTGTCTTTTTGGTCATATGCGTGGCCTGGGAGGTCTGCTTAACTCCCGTGTAGGTCCTACAATCTTAGAGAAAAAGAGTTCTGAGCGTGCCAATCAGTTTGACTCTGCAACTGATAAGGAACCAGAGAAAATGACGTTAGTAGTAAAGCCAATCGGCTACCAAACCAATGACTGCGATGAGAATAAAACAATCATGAATAAACGCACCGATCGACCGTAGGGCCAATGACCATGGCAATGCTATCAGGATGAGCATGCCATCGGTCGATAGGATAAAGTCCTTGCCCGTAAAGGCCGAAGAGTACCTCCTAGATGCATGTAGAGTATGTCGATTAATTAAAGATAATTTATCGGCTTGTACTCCAACAGAAACTAAACTCAGCGTACCAAAAAATGGATCTATATCATCAAAGCATCGTAATTGCAAGATCAGACCTAACCAAGATTGTTGCTAATTATGAGAAATCAATAACAAAATGTATCGATCATACTTTATTTAGATGAACGATATACAACATGAACTAGATACAATAGGACGAGATGTTAGACCTAACCGATGAAGCCTCGAACTACAACACCTAACTCACATCAATCTAAGAGATCAAAGTGATGAAGCCTTAGACCTAGCAAATATACCAAGATAAACCGGTGATCGCACTAACTAGACCGATGCATCAAGAGATTGATACAATGCAGCCTTGAAGAACACGGACCTAGCTGATGTGACCATCGGGGTGGCGGGACTCACCTCTTCGTCGGAGATCGAAACGATGCAGCCTAGTTCTGAGTGCCAAGCCCCACCGAGATTAACCTTAGGAGCCCAAGGGTGGCGATGTGCTGAAAGAGTAGTTTTGTTGTTGTTGATTGTGTGTGTGTCCTTGAACCTAGCTAATTAGATACATATTTATAGTTAGGAGACTTGTCGTCCAAGTAAAATTTGTTGTAACCGATTCTAGATTGTCTTTATGTCTCATCTCCATCGGCTTCCTCTTATTCGACCACTTGTAATTGAAACGGACGGACTTTATTGACTGGCTCCTTGACCTCTATTGACTGTGCGACATCCTTAGTGGGCCTGGGCTTTACCAAATCTTGGCGTCAATAGTACTTGAGTCATACGATCAACGCCATGACATGTCGCTTGCCGCCCTTGCGTCGTGTACCCGGATTTGACCACCACGACCCCATGGCTCCTTCAGCCCAGTGGTCACTTGTCTGTGTACCTGAGTCACACGACCAATGCTATGACAAGTCCTCTTCTCTTCAAAGTGTATCCCTTCGGATAGCCCTTTTGAAGTGCCTCCCTTCGGAGGGCTTTCTTCATCTTCCCTTCCGTTGACAATCACTCACCATCTAGTTGCCATGAGGCCCACAGTCTTTACCATGGCTCCTCAATCTCTTCCTTTCCTTGATGAGTGCATTATTAACACTTTAGTCTCTCTTCAATCCTATAATCAAATGTGGAAACATGAAAACAAAACACAAGAAAATAGAAAAATGGAGAAAAAAGAGTTCAACCTAACGACCAAAAGTCAAACAAAGGCAACAAAAGTGATTGAGGCCAAACATAAAAGAAACCAATAAATATTTCAAAGAAAAAGATCATATGAGTGCATTCTCAGAACTGGCAACAAGGATTTCAAAAGAGTAAGGACAAAAGAGAATTAGCTCCCCCTGAAAAATAATCCAAGAGAAAACCAAAATTCTCCCTTAAACTCTCTTCTAATCTCTCAAGTCTCTCTCCCTTGTTGACAATTGGACTCATCAAGTGAGACTTAAAATCACTCATAGAGACCACTCCACTCCCCCTAAAATGCAGCTCCTAAAGGAATTGTGTCCAATAAAATTGTCGGTGGATCGGAAGTTCCGATTATTTTCTGAATTAGAAACCGAGAGCTCAAATCGGAAGTTCCTATTTGGAATCAGAATTTCTGATTATTTCTTATTTAGAGACAAAGAGTTCAAACAGAAAGTTCTAAATTGGAATCGGTTGATTGGAAGTTCCGATGTGTTTTGGTTTACAGATCGAAAGGCTAGATCGGAAGTTCCGATAGGGGTATCATAAGTTTCGATGTGGGCTGAGTTACAGATCGAAAGTCTTGATCAAAAGTTTCAATAGGGGTATTGGAAGTTCCGATCAGGACATAACAAATTGGATATGTTAGAGATTTGATTGTGGCTAAAGGGCCACACCTTGGCATTGCAAATAGGGATGAGGAGGTCATGGATATAGGTTTTTAAAGACCCAAGTGCTCAACCCTATCTACCACACCTCTTCATCTCAAGAGTTGAGATTAAGATTTCTGTCTGGTTCTCATGAGAAGTGCTAGCACACTGGCGTGGGAGCAATCCAGGCTCTATACATGTGGACTCCGTGGAAGCATTGCTCAAACAACGACACTCATCGTCTTCTTCACGTGGACATCAATGGTCTTCACCAATTAATGAGGAGCCATCATGCGCCTCATGGCTCCAGAGGATGATGAGTGATTGTCAACGGGAGTTAGAGAGAGAAGACGAGAGAAGAAGAGAAGTCTTACCGTGTCTTGACCGCATGTGACTTAGGTACACGGGCGACGAGCGATTGCCAAGCAGAGAGAGCCGTGGAGACGGGCCGGCCCAATCTAGATACATGGGCTAGGAATGGTAGGGGACTCGTCATGGTTTGATTGGGTTTGACTCAAGTAAATGGGTGGCAAGCAACTGCTGGGCCAAGCGGGCCGTAGAGTCAGATCGACCCAATCTGGGAACCTGGTGTAGAGGCGATGAGTGCTTTGTCGGTTTCAGCATAAAACCGATCTCCCAATCCGGATCGTCGATCAAAGATCAGACAGTCTTGAAGCAAAGTCGTAGCTGCTACGAAATCTCTGCGTCAGAACAAGTTACCTTTAGTTAGGATTTTACTATTTTGCCCATTGGGCCCACATTTTTATTTTAGCGTTGGTGTGTAAGTTACCCTAGAGGTAATTGAGTCATTTCCTATTTTTGAACTGCCTGTAAAAGGCCATGTATACCCTAGGGTTTTACCAATTCATTCAAATTGAAAAATCTAAGTTCCTACTTTTTCCAGAAGTCTTCTATCTGCTTCTTCTTCGATGTTGCAACGCCAGCAATAACCAGCCACCGCCACACTGTGAGCGTTGCTCTCCTAGTTCCACCCATCATATGGTTTTTCTTGGGACTTGGTTTTCCGTCGGGGCATCATTCGCTCACCCGCGTAGCCCGCGCGTTTCTTCAAGCCAGCGCCGCGACCACTGGTTTTCTGAGAAAACCGACGCCACTGCCAGCCACATATTCGACAAGGCGCATCGAACCAACACACGTGGTGTAACACCCCAAATTTTCAAAGTAATAAAAATATTATTTAATTCAATTTCCTGAAATTTATTATTTTGGAAATACCTTTAATACCCTCTTTTCCCATTTTGAACTACAACATAGAGTTAATGGCCAAACTAGGAGCTGAAACTTTTTATGTATGATCCTAAGGCCAAGATATATTTTTTGAGAATTTTTACAAATTTTTATCAACCTTGGAAGTAGCCTTATTATTTTAAACCAATTTCTGTAATTATTTTTAATCAGAAAACATTTTAAACAGTAACGAGTCCCTCCCCTTCTTCTCTCTCTCCCGGCCGGCCCAGCCCACTCCTCCTCGCGCGCGCCATCTGACTAGTGGAGCCCACCCGTCAGTGAACCCCTCTCCGCATGCGTACCCGGCCCTACCTGTCGGCGCTGACCGCCCCCTCTCGCGCCCGAGCTCGACCCCACCCGTCAGCCGCCACCCTCACACGCTCGCGCCCGCTGACCGCCTTGGCCCACCTGTCGGGTCTGTCGTCTACCTCCCGCCTCCGCCCCCAAATTACACCGGCCGACGACCCCCGCCTCGGATCCGCCTCGCTGGCCCCTCTCTCATTCAATTGGCGTCGGATTAATGCACCCCGAGGCCCGCCGGTCATTTAATCGCTTTAATTGACGCGTTTTAGCCCCGGGAACGCAGCGTCGTGCATGGCCGAGCCCTCGCCGGCGACTTAAAGCCCTCCCTCGGCTTTCCTTGCATGTGAGCCCCTCCGACGCCCTATTTAAACCCCCCGGCCTCCGCCGCGTTCGACCCCCACGCTCTCACGGTCCAGAACCGAATCAAACGCCTGAGACGCTCGTTTAAGCGCCACACCGCCGCCCACACTCCGGTCACCACTCACCATCGCCGGCAACAGCCTCCGCCCTAGCCAACCACACCATCGTGACCGCAAGGATGTCACCGACCTCGACCACCACTTCATCGTCAACGAACCCCACCGGATCGCCGTCGCCGACGAGGAACCCGAACCACTCCGTCGTCTACCCTCACCGCCGACCGCGTCCCGTCGACCCCTCGCCTCGCCTAAGGTACCCCCGTGATCCCCTAGACGTCCTATTTCCATTTCTAGGCTTAGCTAGGGCCGCCGTCGCTCGCCATGGCCCCTGGCCCGCTCGCCGTCGTCGGAGAAGATGACCGGCATGGGTCGAGTACCCGTGACGTGTCGGATTCGATCCCGACCGTGCGATCGCGATCGAGCGGCGCCAGTTTCACCATGTGCACGATCTAATCCGCACCGTCAGATCTAATCGAAGCGGTATGTTTTAATCTTGCGCGTCCATTTCTATTCAAAACCCGCACTCGATCTGGAGCGTCCATCGCGTACCGGTTCGATGTTTTAATCCCAGCCGTCCACGTCAACTTACACGTCCCGCCATGCCCTCGCGCGTTGGATCTGGATCCAACGGTCCAGATTGGGCCGGACCACGCGCACAGTGCGCGGGTTCACCGTGGGCCTGGCTCACCGTGGACCCGAGGGGAATTAAATTTAAAAATAAATTCCAGAAAGTGTTTAAAACTTGTAAAATTCATATCTGGCGCATTTGAACTCTAAAAATTGTCATTTCAATTCCAGAAATTTTGTAATTTTATTCTCTACACATTACTTCAATAAAACAGTATGTTTACTTTGAACTTTTCATGATTATTTAAATAGGTATTCAAATGCCCTTAGGGTAAAAATGTAAATTTAATTATTTGAATCTCAGTAAAGCTTATATTTATTTATTTCCTGTTAATATGATTAAACCACTAAGTTTTCTCTGGACCTTTCATTTTAAATTTATTAGAGAACTTAAAAATGAGATTAATCACTTTTAAAACCCCTTTTTACAAAGGACAACATTTCATTACAATTCCTTTTAAATTATTTATAAGATGAATCCCAGAGATTCAACAACTTGGTTTTCTTTAAACTAAACCAATTTAAACCTATATGTTTGATATGTGATTTTAAATTGTTTAAATTGAATGTTGTATTTATTTCATTGTATTTATATTGGAAAGACTACGACGCCGTCGAGGAGCTGGAATATTTCCCGGAAGTTCCTCCCTCTCCCTTCGCTAAACAAGGCAAGTCACCAAACCAATTTTTGATCATATTGAACCCATGTTTGATTAAACTATCACTAAAACACATAGGTTATATATATGCATTAGTCCAATGAAAACCCATACAATATATTTATTTAGGATCCCCCGACCTTGATGTGCAACCCAAGCCATGCTATCTCGCCTAACCTCCTTGTCATCATATGATTAATGTTATTAGCTAGTGTCCAATGTATTGGCACGATCGCTATAGGATAAAAATGAGTCGTAGCAATATGGTTCTGCTATATGATCCCCATTGTTTCTTATCCTTGGAATTCTGTCGGTGATGAGTTATGGTTGTGAGTGTATGCATGGTGGGTTCCGGGTGCAAGCTAGGGCATTGGTCGGTAGCACTCGGGGCACTATAAGGACCGGTTTGAGGGATCCGTTGCAATACACTTCCGTACTAACCACAAGTCTAGTGGGTAAGTCCTAACTAAGGTATGGAGTGTTCCAAACCGAGGCCACCATTTGGAGATGGGTCAAGCAGCACCTGCGGGTGGCTTGTACCGACGTGGCGCAAAAGGGGGTGCGACGTTAGCCGGGATGCGGCCAAGCGCGCCAGCGAAACCTAGAGCAGGTGGTTATCGCTTGGAGCATTTCATGTCGAGGTTTTGGCACGAGTTCCCGTGGTATGGGTCATCTCGTTTGGGATGAGTGTGTGCCTTGTGGGTACAGTAATACATCTCTGACCAGAGTCTCAAATCTTTTCGAAAAGCTGAGCCCACGGTCAAGGGCGGGTTGCGTGACATCCCACAGTTAGATTACTTTGAATATGTATGTGCATGATGGTTTGACATATAAGGACTGTTGCGCGAGGAGGTAAAACATACTCCTCGAGTTAGAAGATGTCATTGGTGCTCATGTTTACATTTCCGCATGATTAAACTTGACTACACTAATTGCAACAACTGAAAATGTACTTTTCCGTACTGTTAGCCATTACCCTTCCTTGCATTATTACTTGCATTTGCGGTGGCTTGTTGAGTACTTTTTGTACTCATACCCGTTGGACACCACAGAGGATGCCTACTATGAAGACAGTCTGGAGTAGCGACCCAGTCAAGCAAAGATCCTGAAGAAGGCGTTCGTCATGCATTTTAATTTCTTTTATTATTGTTTTTTATTAAAACTCTGATGTAATAAATATGGTCTGTGTACCATAAATATTGTCGTATGTACGATTGTCGCATGATGAACCTCTTGTATTATTGTTTTTCTTATGAAATTCAATAATGTTCCGATTTGATAAATCGGGGCGCCACACGTGGTGTAGGGACCGACTTGACTGTAGGAAGCCAAACAGACCCGCCTAGCCATTAGCTGCAGGAAATTGTTTCTCGAAAACCTACTTTATAAATTTTGTTCCTCCCCTCACTTTTCTTCAACTTGCTGTTTTGTAGATGCCAGTCTACCAAGTCCACAGCTACTGCCGCCACTATGAGGGCTTCGTCCGGGAGCTCCGCATGATGCTTACCTTCCTCGGGTTCCTCTTCGAGCCCGAATTCCAGGGGGTGTACCCGGATGAGTTCGCCGGGCCCTGCGACGTCTCTCTCACCGTCCACGGCTCCGGAGAGCACCTGCCGCCTTACACCACTACACTTGGAGGCCCGACTTTCGACGTCGCGTGCCAACGCGTCGCTCTCCAAGCTCTTATGGAGTTGAGGATGATCTACGATGATCGTCTTCAGAACTCCTCTTTCCGGCTTGTGCCGAAGCGCACTCCCGGCGCCTACCATAGCATCTACCTCGGAGTTCACTCCGTGCGTGATCCGGTCATGGCCCGGTAGTCGCGTCTTCTACAGGCTATGGACGACATCCATACAGAGGCGGTGCTCGACGCCGACGAGCACCATGAGGCGGTTTAGTTTCTTCGTGAGGAAACAAAGAACTTGATCCAACAGAATGGCGAGCTGCAGCGGAAGATTATGCAGCTACAAAAGGACATCGCGGAGATGGTTCCCCTCCTCCCTAGGAAGAGGAAGCCCATCTGTGAGCCTGTCCCTCGCCCCAAGCGGATCCCGCCACACCCCTCCACCACCGGACCGTCCACCGCCAGCGCCCCTGCGCCACGCCCCGGCCTCGTCTCCGACCCCATTATCGAGAACTTTCTCGAGCCCACCATCCCTCTGGAGCAGCGTACTCGTGGTTCCGAGAGCACGGAGACCGCCTCTGATGGCGAGTAGGCGTTAGAAGCCGCTATTTTAAAAAAGCAAAATTTTGTATGTGGTGCTATCCACAACGAGTGTGTTGTGGGTAGAATAAAAGCTTGATTGTAATGAACAATTTTTACCACTGATTTATATGCATGAACTTTATGAACTATTTTCTTTAATTGTATTGTCATCGTCTTTTTACTTTATAACATGGTATATTCAGAAGATGGCCGACCACCAGAACACCGGCTCCAACAACGGTGAAGGAGGAAGTCGTGACGCGCCCGAGGGTGTTGTACCCAACTGGGGTGCAACGGGCCCACGTCAGTCTGGGTCACCATCCGCCAACCATCCCACTTTGGCGGAGATGATGGCGAATCAAAACCAGTTGATCACCGCCCTCCTCACCCAAATGCAGCACCAACAAGCTTAGTTGGACCGTCTGCAGAATGGAGAACCTGCCCCTCGCGCACCAGCACCCGCACCCGCACCCGCTCCCCAACTCTCGGAGTTCCTGCGTGTGTATTCCCCTATCTTCTCGAGCACCACCAACCCCATAGAGGTCGGAGATTGGCTCCGCACCATTGGGAAGAAGCTTGATCTCCTCCCTTGTACCGACCAAGAGCAAGTGGCCTTCGCCACTCACCAGCTCCAGGGTCCCGCCACTGAGTGGTTGGACAACTACCGTGAGTCCTAGCCTGAGGACCACGTGGTGACATGGGCGGAGTTCACCATCGCCTTTCGCGCCGCCCATGTCCCCGCTGGTGTCATCGCGGTGAAACAGCAGGAGTTCCACGACCTGCACCAGGGCAGTCGGACTGTCATGGAGTACCTCCATGAGTTCAACCGCCTCGCCCGCTACGCGCCGGAAGAGGTGCGGACCGACGCCCTTCGCCAGGCTAAGTTCCTCCGGGGACTTAAGGATGAGCTGTCCATCCAGCTCATCGCCACCGACTACGCCGACTTCCAACGGCTAGTCAATAAAGCGCTCATCCAAGAGACTGAGCAAAACAAGTTGGACCTCAGGAAGAGGAAGATGATCGCCTTCAAGCATCAACAGGCGAATTCCCAGAGGCCCCGCTTCGTTCCTCCGCCACCTGCGCCCGCCTACCATCCTCGGCCCGCCTACAGGCCACCTCACGCCGTCGGTGGATCCAACGTCGGGCATCCTCGCCACGCTCCACCAGCTCCGGCCACTCAGCCGACGCCCGCCTCCAAGACCCCGATCTTGAAGGATCGCCAAGGGAGGCCAATAGTCTGCTTCAACTACCGCAAGGAGGGGCACTACTCGCACCAGTGTCCTCACCCCAAGCAGCCCCAAGGCGCGGCACCCAACCAAGCGGTTCGTGCCCGCGTCAACCACATCAGCGCGGAGGAAGCGCAAGAGGCTCCCGAAGTCGTGCTCGGTACGTTTACCGCAAATTCTGTACCAGCCATAATTTTATTTGACTCTGAAGCGACACACTCCTTCATCTCGGAAGATTTTGTGAAAATCAACGAATTGGACGTACTCCCTCTATCCATCCCCATGATGATTGCCACTCTAGGCAATAAGACCTTAGCCCACTTATACAGTCCTAAGGTTAAGATAGAGATCCAAGGAGTATTATTCCGGGTCGAGCCAGTCCTCATAAAGTGCACCGGACTCGACCTCATCCTAGGGATGGATTGGTTGATGAAGCATAAGGGAGTGATCGATTGTGCCAACAAGTCCGTCACAGTGACCAACCCTGAAGGCGAAGCCATCACCTTTCAGATGACCAGCCACAAACCACTCGAAGCGTCCCTCCACTCGCTAGCCCTTGAAGAAGTACCCATAGTCAAGGAGTTCATGGACGTCTTCCCAGAGGACCTACCAGGAATGCCTCCCAAGAGGGACATCGAATTCAGAATCGAACTTGTCCCCGGGACCACTCCAATCTCCAAGCGCCCATACCGGATGGCCGCCAATGAATTAGCCGAGGTCAATAGTAACATCGAAGACCTAGAGCAGAAAGGGTACATCCGACCTAGTACCTCACCCTGGGGTGCACCAGTCATATTTGCCATGAAGAAGGACAAGACCAAGAGGATGTGCGTGGACTATAGAGCCCTGAATGATGTAACCATCAAGAACAAGTACCCATTGACTCGGATCGACGACCTGTTCGATCAACTGAAGGGATCCTCGGTGTTTTCCAAGATTGACCTCAGGTCAGGTTATCACCAGTTGAGGATTAGAGAAGAAGACATACCCAAGACTGCCTTCACCTCCCGCTATGGACTCTACGAGTATACTGTGATGTCGTTCGGACTCACGAATGCCTCGGCCTTTTTCATGAACATGATGAACAATGTTTTCATGGAGTTCTTGGATAAGTTCATCGTGGTATTTATCGACGATATCCTCGTCTACTCTAAGACCAAGGAAGAACACGAGACTCACCTCCGTCTGACCCTCAGAAAGCTAAGGGAACAACAATTGTACGCCAAATACAGCAAGTGCGAATTTTGGTCGTCTGAGGTGAAGTTCCTCGACCATGTCATATCTGTCGGAGGAATAGCAGTGGACCCAACCACCGTGGAAGCAGTGACCAACTGGCTGCAGCCCACGACCGTGACCGAGATCCGGAGCTTTCTCGGATTGGCCGGATACTACCGCTGGTTCATCGAGAATTTTTCAAAGATCACCAAGCCTATGACCAGACTTCTGCAGAAAGAAGTGAAGTTTGAATGGACCCCCGATTGTGAAGAAAGCTTCCAGACTCTCAAGAAGAAGCTCGTGTCAGCCCCAATCCTGACCCTACCGGACATCCAGAAAGACTTCCACGCCTACTGCGATGCCTCTCGCCAAGGTTTGGGTTGTGTCTTGATGCAAGATGGGAAGGTGATATCCTACGCCTCCCGACAGCTGAGACCGCATGAGCTGAATTACCCAACCCACGACCTGGAATTAGCAGTCGTGGTTCATGCCTTGAAGATATGGAGACATTACCTTGTGTGGAATCAGTGTGAGGTTTTCATCGACCACAAGAGCCTCAAGTACATATTCACCCAACCGGACCTGAACCTCAGGCAAAGGAGATGGTTTGAACTGATCAAGGATTACGACTTGGGCATCCATTATCATCCAGGCATGGCAAATGTGGTGGCAGACGCCCTTAGTCGAAAAGGGTACTGCAATGCCATCATGATTCAAGACCAAGCACCTTTGTTATACAAGGAGATGGAAAGGCTGAACTTAGGGATCACCACCCGAGCGTACCTCGCTGCCTTGGAGTCTAGGCCTGTCTTAATAGACCAGATCCGAGAAAAGCAGAAGGAAGACCCGGATTTTCCGAGGATGAGCATGGGACCATCTGGTTCGGAAACCGGATATGCGTACCCGATAAACCTGAGTTAAAGACCCTCATCCTTCATGAAGCCCATGATACTCTATACTCCATTCATCCCGGGAGTACGAAGATGTATCAAGACCTGAAGGAAAAATATTGGTGGGTCAGCATGAAGAGAGAAATAGCTGAGTATGTGGCCAAGTGCGACACATGCCGGCGAGTCAAAGCAGAGCATCAGAGGCTTGCTAGACTTTTGCAACCTCTCAAGGTCCCTGAATGGAAGTGGGAAGAAATAGGAATGGACTTCATCACAGGACTGCCCAGGACCCAAGCTGGTCACGATTCTATCTGGGTGATCATCAACTGACTCACCAAGGTGGCTCACTTCATCCCCGTCAAGACAACTTACACTGTCGCCAAGTTGGCCGAGTTGTATATGACCCGGATAGTATGCCTTCACGGAGTTCCTAAGAAGATTGTATCTGACCATGGGAGACAGTTTACCTCCAAGTTTTGGAAGAACCTTCAAGAGGAACTCGGCACCCGGCTGAACTTTAGCACCGCCTATCATCCACAGACCGACGGTCAAATCAAAAGGGTCAACCAGATATTGGAAGATATGCTTAGAGATTGCGCTCTAGACTTTGGCGGAATGTGGGACAAGAACTTACCCTATGCAGAGTTCTCCTACAACAACAGCTATCAAGCCAGCCTGCAAATGTCCCCGTTCGAAGCACTCTACGGACGTAAGTGCAGAACGCCGTTGCTCTGGGATCAAACCGGAGAATCACAACTGTTTGGGACAGACATATTAAGAGAAGTCGAAGAGAAGGTCAAGATCATAAGGGACCGGATAAAGATAGCCCAGTCTCGACAGAAGAGCTACGCCGATAACCGCCGAAGGGACCTAACCTTTGAGGAGGGTGATTATGTCTATCTCCGAGTCACTCCCCTCCGCGGAACTCAAAGGTTCAACATGAAAGGCAAGCTAGCACCACGCTACGTCGGACCTTTTCAGATCCTCCGATGGCAGGGAGAAGTGGCATACCAACTTGAACTGCCTCCATCTTTGGCAGGAGTTCATGATGTGTTCCATCTCTCCCAGTTGAAGAAGTGTCTTCGCGTGCCCACCGAGCAAGCCGATCTTCAACAGCTCAACGTCCAAGAAGATTTAACCTACATCGAGAAACCCATCAAGATCTTGGAAACCAAGGAAAGGGTAACCAGGAGTCGTGTAGTTCGCTTCTGCAAGGTTCAGTGGGACAACCACCCCGCCGAAGAAGCTACATGGGAAAAGGAAGACGAACTGAAAGCCCAATACCCTGAACTATTCGAGTAGCGTTCCAATATCGAGGACGAGATTTTTTGTAAGGGGGATAGGTTTGTAACACCCCAAATTTTCAAAGTAATAAAAATATTATTTAATTCAATTTCCTAAAATTTATTATTTTGGAAATACCTTTAATACCCTCCTTTCCCATTTTGAACTACAACATAGAGTTAATGGCCAAACTAGGAGCTGAAACTTTTTATGTATGATCCTAAGGCCAAGATATATTTTTGAGAATTTTTACAAATTTTTATCAACCTTGGAAGTAGCCTTATTATTTTAAACCAATTTATGCAATTATTTTTAATCAGAAAACATTTTAAACAGTAACGGGTCCCTCCCCTTATTCTCTCTCTCCCGGCCGGCCCAGCCCACTCCTCCCCGCGCGCGCCATCTGACTAGTGGAGCCCACCTGTCAGCGAACCCCTCTCCGCACGCGTACCCGGCCCCACCTGTCGGCGCCGACCGCCCCCTCTCGCGCCCGAGCCCGACCCCACCCGTCAGCCGCCACCCTCGCACGCTCGAGCCCGCTGACCGCCTTGGCCCACCTGTCGGGTCTGTCGTCTACCTCCCGCCTCCGCCCCCAAATTACATCGGCCGACGACCCCCGCCTCGGATTCGCCCCGCTGGTCCCTCTCTCATTCAATTGGCGTTGGATTAATGCACCCCGAGGCCCGCCGCCGGTCGTTTAATCGCTTTAATTGACGCGTTTTAGCCCCGGGAACGCAGCGCCGTGCATGGCCGAGCCCTCGCCGGCGACTTAAAGCCATCCCTCGGCTTTCCTTGCATGTGAGCCCCTCCGACGCCCTATTTAAACCCCCCGACCTCCGTCGCGTTCGACCCCCACGCTCTCACGGTCCAGAACCGAATCAAACGCCTGAGACGCTCGTTTAAGCACCACACCGCCGCCCACACTCCGGTCACCACTCACCATCGCCTGCAACAGCCTCCGCCCTAGCCAACCACACCATCGTGACCGTAAGGACGTCACCGACCTCGGCCACCACTCCATCGTCGATGAACCCCGCCGGATCGCCGTCGCCGATGAGGAACCCGAACCACTCCATCGTCTACCCTCACCACCGACCGCGTCCCGTCGACCCCTCGCCTCGCCTAAGGTACCCCCGTGATCCCCTAGACGTCCTCTTTCCATTTCTAGGCTTAGCTAGGGCCACCGTCGCTCGCCGTGGCCCCAGGCCCGCTCGTCGTCGTCAGAGAAGATGACCGGCACGGGTCGAGTACCCGTGCCATGTCGGATTCGATCCCGACCGTGCGATCGCGATCGAGCGGCGCCAGTTTCACCACGTGCACGATCTAATCCGCACCGTCGGATCTAATCGAAGCGGTATGTTTTAATCTCGCGCGTCCATTTCTATTCAAAACCCGCACTCGATCTGGAGCGTCCATCGTGTACCGGTTCGATGTTTTAATCCCAGCCGTCCACGTCAACTTACACGTCCCGCCTCGCCCTCGCGCGTTGGATCTAGATCCAACGGTCCAGATTGGGCCGGACCACGCGCACAGTGCGTGAGTTCACCGTGGGCCTGGCTCACCGTGGACCCGAGGGGAATTAAATTTAAAAATAAATTCCAGAAAGTGTTTAAAACTTGTAAAATTCATATCTGGCGCATTTGAACTCTAAAAATTGTCATTTCAATTCCAGAAATTTTGTAATTTTATTCTCTACACATTAGTTCAATAAAAACAGTATGTTTACTTTGAACTTTTCATGATTATTTAAATAGGTATTCAAATTCCCTTAGGGTAAAAATGTAAATTTAATTATTTGAATTTCAGTAAAGCTTATATTTATTTATTTCCTGTTAACATGATTAAACCACTAAGTTTTATCTGGACCTTTCATTTTTAATTTATTAGAGAACTTAAAAATGAGATTAATCACTTTTAAAACCCCTTTTACAAAGGACAACATTTCATTATAATTCCTTTTAAATTATTTATAAGATGAATCCCAGAGATTCAACAACTTGGTTTTCTTTAAACTAAACAAATTTAAACCTATATGTTTGATATGTGATTTTAAATTGTTTAAATTGAATGTTGTATTTATTTCATTGTATTTATATTGGAAAGACTACGATGTCGTCGAGGAGCCGGAATATTTCCCGGAAGTTCCTCCCTCTCCCTTCGCTGAACAAGGCAAGTCACCAAACCAATTTTTGAGCATATTGAACCCATGTTTGATTAAACTATCGCTAAAACACATAGGTTATATATATGCATTAGTCCAATAAAAACCCTTACAATATATTTATTTAGGATCCCCCGACCTTGATGTGCAACCCAAGCCATGCTATCTCGCCTAACCTCCTTGTCACCATATGATTAATGTTATTAGCTAGTGTCCAATGTATTGGCACGATCGCTATAGGATAAAAATGAGTCGTAGCAATATGGTTCTGCTATATGATCCCCATTGTTTCTTATCCTTGGAATTCTGTTGGTGATGAGTTATGGTTGTGAGTGTATGCATGGTGGGTTCCGGGTGCAAGCTAGGGCATTGGTCGGTAGCACCCGGGGCACTATAAGGACCGGTTTGAGGGATCCGTTGCAATACACTTCCGTACTAACCACAAGTCTAGTGGGTAAGTCCTAACTAAGGTATGGAGTGTTCCAAACCAAGGCCACCATTTGGAGATGGGTCAAGCAGCACTTGCGGGTGGCTTGTACCGATGTGGCGCAAAAGGGGGTGCGACGTTAGCCGGGATGTGGCCCGGCGCGCCGGTGAAACCTAGAGCGGGTGGTTATCGCTTGGAGCATTTCATGCCGAGGTTTTGGCACGAGTTCCCGTGGTATGGGTCATCTCGTTTGGGATGAGTGCGTGCCTTGTGGGTACAGTAGTACATCTCTGATCAGAGTCTCAAATCTTTTCGAAAAGCCGAGCCCACGGTCAAGGGCGGGTTGCGTGACATACCACAGTTAGATTACTTGAATATGTATGTGCATGATGGTTTGACATGTAAGGACTGTTGCGCGCGGAGGTAAAACGTACTCCTCGAGTTAGAAGATGTCATTGGTGCTCATGTTTACATTTCCACGTGATTAAACTTGACTACACTAATTGCAACAACTGAAAATGTACTTTTCCGCACTGTTAGCCATTACCCTTCTTTGTTTATTATCTTGCATTATTACTTGCATTGACGGTGGCTTGTTGAGTACTTTTTGTACTCATACCCGTTGGACACCACAGAGGATGCCTACTACGAAGACGGTCTGGAGTAGCGACCCAGTCAAGCAAAGATCCTGAAGAAGGCGTTCATCATGCATTTTAATTTCCTTTATTATTGTTTTTATTAAAACTCTGATGTAATAAATATGGTCTGCGTACCATGAATATTGTCGTATGTACGATTGTCGCATGATGAACCTCTTGTATTATTGTTTTTCTTATGAAATTCAATAATGTTCCGATTTGATAAATCGGGGTGCCACACGTGGTGTAGGGACACACCGACCGAACAGGAGCTACTAGGAGTACATTCTGCATTGTAGATGTTTTATCTTATACCTTATGAAGTGCCATTGATTTAATGAAATGTCTATTTATCTGAAGTTGGATATGTGATTAGTCTTAATCTGCCTTTAAGCACTGTTGTGGTGTCTTTTCGATTAAGACAACCGATCATTTTTAGGCTAGATTATTTTTAGTGCTTGTGATCTCTCGTTTTATCACATTACATCTTATACGATAGGAGAGTGATAGCATTAGGTTTATTTTGGTTTCTGCTGTGATATTTTGTTTGCTTTTGTTAGAAGTTTTTAGAGGTGTGTTGTGTGTTAAAGGGAAGGCCATCTTGAAAGAATGTGTCGAGGTGTCCATTCAGTCCCTTCTGGTCGCTACTCTCGGTCCTGAACCATAGCTTAGGGATATGGGACATGTGTGTTCATGCTTCTTTCACTGTGCACCCGTTTGTTGAGCGTACTACCCCTGAGTTAGTCGCTGAGCATGACTTGAAAAACAAAAGTAGTGAACATTATCTTTACTAGTTTAGGTCCCAATAAGTTTGAGAAAGTTAGCCATCTCGACACTGCTCAAGAGATCTAAGTTACCCTCCAAGCACACCATGAGGGGATAGCTCAGGTCAAGGTTAGGCTCTATCAAACCAACCGACGAGAATATGAAAATTTCTCACAGAAGCTGGGTGAGACTATTGAGGCTTTTTTGGTCACTTTCAATCGATCATTAACAAGCTTCGGGTCAACAAAGCCGATAGAGATTAGCTGGTCTCAGACCATGAATAGGCGCTCAAGGTTTTTCATACCTTAGACCCTAAGGTCTAGGAGATCAGGTATCTTCCATTGTTGAGAGTGCTTCTTATGATACCTTGACTATCGTAGAGCTTTTTAGTAAGCTCAAGGCATCAAATGTTGATATCCAGTTGAGATCAAATCGCACTAGTTTTGGTTCCAAAACCCTGGCCCTTGCAACACCTTCTGCTGATACTTCTTTAAGTTGTGTTTTGTCCTCTTTGATGTCTATCAGTGAGGATCATATGGATCTTTTAGGAGATGATGATTTATGCTTGTTTAATAGTTGGGTTCGCCGTGTTTATGATAGATGTATGCTTAAATGATATGGCACAAAACCTGGTTGCTTTGAGTGTTGTGATCCAGACCATTTCATCGCCGTCTGCCCCAAGTGGAACAATCACAAGAAGGGCACTTGCGGTGGCTGCTATGACTCCAACAAGCACAATATCTGTGACAAGTACACCTTTACCAATGGCAAGCCTAAGACGAAGTTCTTCCGAAAGGCCCTGAAGGACTACCAGTGCGAGAACAAGAAGCGGGACAAAGCCTTCTTTTCTAAGATGGAGAGGAGCTACTCTATGTGATCATCCACTTCTTCCTCTTCATCAAGCTCAAGCGATGAGGAGATCGTGATCAAGAAGGGGAAAGAGAAAGACTTGGATGATCTGGCTAGCCCCTACTTCATGGCTTTCGGGAGCAAGCCAAAGACTCGTTTGCATCGTAGCCGAAGATCCCACAAGAGTGTCTGCTCAATGGCTCTTGGGGATAAAGAAGATAAGGGCTCCTCTGACAACTCTAATGACAACGACGAGAAGGTATCTTCTTATGAGCGAGAAGTTGTTGAATTTCTAGAAGAAAATCATCAGGAGTTGAAGTATCGGGAGAAATTGCTTAGGAGGGTTAAGAAGAGAGTAGATGAGCTAGAGAGTGAGCTTGTTATGGCCAATAGCAAGATTGAGAGTCTATCTTATTTCCCTTGCTTGGGTGAGAGCAGTGAGTGCCCCAACTATGTGGTGTTGCTGAGTGACCTGACTTCTCTGAAGTCTAGGTACACCGAGAGGGTTGATGAGAGATGCTTTGGCCATTGAGCTTGAAAGTGCTCAATTGGAGCTGAAAGATGCTCATGCCTCAGCTATCGTGCCTTGTAGGGACTGCCCATCCCATATAGCTGACCTAGTTGAGTTGAAAGAGAAGAGTGATGAGTATTCGGGTGAGCTTGAGCATCTTAGAGCTGAGTTAGAGCAGACCAAGCTTGAGCTTGAGACCTTGTCAATTCCACCCATTATTTGTGAGAACTGCTTGTCTTTGAGGATGGAGCCGATCAAGATGAAAGCTGAGGTCCAAAAGCTTGAGAAGTCTGTTTAGATTGATGGAGAGTGTGAGATCTGCTTATCTCAGGTGGAGGTGCTAGCTTCCTTGAGAGAGAAGTTAGCTGATGCTCAGAATGAGAACTCTTACCTCCATCAGATCCTAAGTTGGGTGAGTGCAAGAGAGCCTCAGCTCGGCATGATGATCCAATAGTTCAAGTGGTAAGATGGGTTTGGAGTAGGTTACACCTACACCAACACTAACTTTGAGAGTGCCCTGAGTTGTGCAGTGGAGTGGAGTAAGATAACTCTTGAGTAGAGATATCCCAAAATGTGTCTCAAAGCGTGGTCCTCTATTCTGCCTAAAGTCACGACGTTGAGGTCCAAAGTCGTATCCAGAACGACCTAGAACTCTGCCGGAGTGAAAAACACCCTTCGGAGCACGGGCATGAAAGTCGTCTCCTCTACCACCACCTACACGACGTGCTTAAAGTTACAGTGTTGAGGTCCAAAGTCATATCCAGAACGGCCTGGAACTTTGCCAGAGTGAAAACAACCCTTCGGAGCACGGGCATGAAAGTCATCTCCTCTACCACCACCTACACAACGTGCCTAAAGTCACGGCGTTGAGGTCCAAAGTCATATCCAGAATGACCTGGAACTCTGTTGGAGTGAAAACCACCCTTCGGAGCACGGGCACGGAAGTCGTCTCCTCTACCACCACCTACACGATGCACGTCGTGTAGGTGGTGGTAGAGGAGACGAGCGTCGTGTAGGTGGTGGTAGAGGAGACAACTTTCGTTCCCGTGCTCCGAAGGGTGGTTTTCACTCTGGTAGAGTTCTAGGTCGTTCTGGATACGACTTTGGACCTCAACGTCGTGACTTTAGGCACGTCATGTAGGTGGTGGTAGAGGAGATGACTTTCGTGCCTGTGCTCTGAAGGGTGGTTTTCACTCTTGTAGAGTTCCAGGTCGTTCTGGATACGACTTTGGACCTCAACGCCATGACTTTAGGCAAAATAGAGGACCACACTTTGAGACACATTTTGGTCTTGACACTTACACGTCTTTCGTATTTCCTACTTTTGAGCAAATGGCTCAATACTAGTTTAGCTCTTTCGCTAAACCTGGTGTTGGACCATTTGCTCCCTCTTATGACCATTGATTTTGCAGGATTGAGGCTTGGAGGACATATGGATAGTGGATTCGGGATGCTCTCGCCACATGACGGAACATCACAGATGGTTCTCTAGCCTCACTTCCCCGAGCTCCAAGGAGTACATCACTTTTAGGAACAATGGTCAAGGGAAGGTACATGGTTTTGGCTCAATTTGGATTCCTGAGCATTTCTCTTTGAAGAATGTTGTTTTGGTTGGAAATTTGGGTTTTAATATGATTTCTGTTCCGTAGCTTCTTGAGGAGGGCTTAGAGGTTCGTTTTAAGATGGGCATGTCTTATGTTGTTGATTCTAGATGATCTTTGGCTTGCCAGATCTTACCCTTCAGTAAGGTGGAATACAAAGAGAAGGGCTAAATAAACTAGAGAAATCAATCCAAAAAACCTTACCCAAGGGTAAGATCTAGCAAACCAAAGATCCTCTACCACCACCTACACGATATGCCCTGGCATTTAGCCTCTTACCGCATATAGGGACTCTCTATCTACCAACCTACTAGTAGAACTGCTCCAACCCACTTTGAGCTCTCTTAGCTCTCTCAACCTGCTTCCTCCTGAAGCAAAACTCTACAAGATGCTCTGCTCTTTGACAGAACTTACAGTGATAGGTAGGCTTCTTGGGATATGGTTGAGTCTTGGGTTTTTTGGGCTTGGTGGTGGTGGGTGTTGACTCTTCGGTATGAAAGGGTCCAGATAGAGAGTCAAGAGAAGTGACAAGGCTCTTGGACTTGGGGATCCAGACATGTTTCTTATGTGGAGCTCTAGGTTTCTCTTGGAAGACACCATTGAAGATCTAGGCCCCATGTGAGTTTTGGTAATTAATGATAAACGCGCGTTTGTGGACTAATATTTTTCTTAAGTATGAAGGAAATGATTAGGTCCCGCGTAAATGGAGCACAAGATGGAAAACTCGAAGATCTGGACGTATTAAAGAGCAACGGCAAAAGGTTTGAAGAAAACTAGAAATTGATCGAGGTATTTGGAGCGATCAATTAGGCTACGTTTCAATTTTATTTTTGCCGTACTATAAAGAGGGGTTGCATCTTGGTTATGAGTTGATTTTCAAGTGCCAATTTGCATTGCATATAGTAGCTTTTGATCATGTGTGGTTGTTGCAAAAGTTACAAATTTGGCAAGTTCTTTGAATCTACAAAAATGCATCTTTTGTAGTGTTTCTGGCCCTGGCGGTCTGACCGACCATGTGGGTCCGGTCAGACCGGCCTGAGATGGGCGGTCCGACCGGCTAGGGGGCCGGTCCGACCGGGTTGCGCAGATTTGAAAAGTGCTGGTTTACAGAGCCGATGGGGACCTTATCGGTCTGACCGAGCCGATGGCCGGTTAGACCAGGTAGCCCTGTCACATCAGTAAAACTGCTAGTTTTCTAGCCGTTACAGTGAGGGTCGGTCAGATCGGCCCAAGATGAGCGGTCAGACTGACATTGCGCAGAGAGCCACCTAACTCTTGTAACAGCTACTTTTTGGGTGTGTGGCTATATAAACCCTTGCTACAGCTCCTTTGCTATACTTTTGGCCCTCATTTGAGCATTCTTGAGCACAAGAGAGTCTCTCCCATCATTGAGCACTAAATTGAGCACTAGTGTGGTTGGGAAGCAAAAAGGGGTGATCAAGTGATTGAATAGATTGCATTGCATTTGCATTTTTGGCACTTGATCGTCTTCTCCTAGCTTTGATTGCAGCTTGTTACTCTTGGAGGTTGCCACCTCCTAGACGGCTTGAAGAAGAAACCGGTGATCTCTCCAAGAAGGTTGTGGAGGAGACCCGGGAGGTTGTGAAGGTCGGAGCTCGCCTATCCGGAGTGGAGAAGAGCTACCACTAGTGATCGAGGCCCGAGAGTTACACTTCCGGTGCCGGCTCATCTTTAAGCCAATTTCTCCTTGAGGAATCCGCGGCTTGGTGAAGAGAGCGGTCAAGTGAAACTCGCCTCAACGAGGACGTAGGAAATTGGCAAATTTCCGAACCTCGGGATAAAATTCGGTTGTCTCTTGTCCCCTTTACTTTGAGCAAGTTAAATTGTGCAAATTTATCTTCTTAAAGTAATTTATCTTTGCCATCCTAGGTTGCACTATTTTAATATAGTTGTTTGTCATTTTTGTCTAAGGTCATTGTCTAGTGCTAATCTAAATTGAATTAGTTTTAAAAACCGCCTATTCACCCCCCCTCTAGTCGGTACATCGATCCTACAAGTGGTATCAGAGCTTGGTCTCTCAATTTAGGCTTTACCGCCTAGAGATAAGATGTCCGACGAGGTGGTTCACAACGTAGGCAAAGGTCCTTTCTTTGATGGCTCAAATTATTCCATTTGGAAAGTACGTATGGCCGCTCACCTCAAAGCCATGAGCTTTGAAATTTGGCGTATTGTTGAGCTAGGTTTTGAAGTTGAAGACAAGATGAATTTAACTTATCAAAACAAGAAAGATATGCAACTTGATGCTCAAGCTACAAATGCCTTGTTCAATTGTTTGTGTGCCAAAGAATTCAATATGATAAGCAATATTCCAACGGCACATGATATTTGGACCACACTTCAAGATATACATGACGGAATGACAAGTGTGAAGAATGCCAAGTCACACTACCTCAAGATCAACTATGAAATATTTACCATGTTGCCAAATGAAAGTGTAAATGAGATGTATGCAAGACTCAATGTGATTGTTAATGATCTCAAGTGTGTTGGAGTAAAGTACATGGAGTTGGAAGTTGCTCAAAAAATGTTAAGAGCCTTGCCCAAGAAGTATGACACATTGGTGACCTTCCTTATTAACTCGGACATGTCAAATTTGACTCCCACAACACTTTTGGTGACAATCAACACAAATGAGATTTACAAGAACAAGAGAATTGAAGGAAGCACCGAAGATTACTCCTCATCCAAGAAGAAGAACATTGCCTTGAAAGCCAAGGTGGAGAAAAAATGTGAAGAGGAAGAAGACAATTCTTGTGATGGTGATACCGAAGATGAAGAGATGGCTCTCTTTGTGAAAAAGTTCAACTGGTTCATGAAAAAGAGAGGAAACTCTTCAAGCTCCTTCAAGAACAATTGTGACAAGAAGTCAACCAAAAGAAGTCTAAAGAATGTGAGGTGTTATGAGTGCAATGAGAAGGGTCACTTTGCCTCAAGGTGCCCAAACAAACAAGAGAGTGAAGATGAAAAGTATCAAAAGAAGAACAAGGAGAAGAGTGGAAAGAAGAAGCTCTTCAAGAAGTTGAACAAGAAAAAGGGTAGAAATGAAGCATTTGTGGGAGAATGGGACTCAAATGAAGATAGCTCCGACTCTTCTTCAAGCTCCGACTCCAGTGGTGAGTCAAATCCAAGAAAGAAGAACATGGTGGGGATCGCAATAACGGAAGCTCCATCACTATACTCTCCTTTTTGTCTCATGGCAAAAGGAAGTACTAAGGTAAAATCTACTTGTGTTAGTGAAAAAGATGATAGTGATGATGAATTATCTTATGATGATTTTGCACAAATGCTTGAGGAGCTCAATGAGTTAAATGGCAAAGAGAGAGTCAAGTTTAAGGCTCTAAAGAAAGACCATGAGTCTTTAGTAGCTAAATATGAGGAGTTAAAGACTTCTCATGAGATGCTTTTGGTCTCTCATGAGAAGCTTGAGGAAACTCATGAAACTCTCCTTGCCTCTACACTCATTAAGCCCAAGGTAGATATATGCGTTACATGTGATATTTTTTATGATGCTTGTCTAAATGTTGCAAATTGCATTTCAACTAAGACTAGTATATCCAGCTCATGTGATGATCTACTTGCTATGACATGCTCATCTACTATTGATAGTGCATTGTGTTCCACCAATGTATCATCATCATCTAATTCATTATTAGTTGTTGAGAATCATGAGCTCAAGGAGCAAGTTGCTAAGCTAAGTAAGAGCTTGGAAAGATGCTTCAAAGGCAAACATACTCTTGACAAAATCTCGAGTGAACAAAGATGCTCCTTCAACAAGGAGGGACTTAGTTTTGTTCCCAAGAAGGGCAAAAAGTCTTCTTATCAAGCTCCAAGGTTTGTTAAGAGCAATGGTAAATTTTGTAATAAATGTCGTGAAGTTGGTCACATGATAGGTGAATGTCATATCAATAAGATCCCTAAATGTGGTGTATTTGATTCTCATTACATGCTTAAGAGAACTAATGATGGCTCTATTTATGCTAAGTTTTTAGGCACTCCTATTTTAGGAGAAAATAAGAAATCCATTTGGGTGCCAAAAGCTTTGGTAACTAACCTACAAGGACCCAAAAAGATTTGGGTACCTAAAAGGGCTTGATCTCTTTTGTAGGTAAACTACCACACCGGAGGATCACATTGGGTACTTGATAGTGGGTGCACTCAACACATGACCGGTGATAGGAAAATGTTCACATCATTTGAAGTTGGTGCCAAAGATCAAGAAAGAGTGACCTTCGGTGATAATAGTAAAGGGAAGGTAATGGGTCTAGGTAAAATTGCTATTTCAAATGATTTCTCCATTTCTAATGTTTCACTAGTTGAGTCATTAAATTTCTACTTATTGTCTATTGCTCAACTATGTGATTTAGGCCTTTCATGCCATTTAATCCTCAAGAAATATTTGTAACTAGTATCCATGATAACTCCTTAGTTTTCAAAGGTTTTCGTTTTGGAAATCTTTATTTGGTGGATCTCTCTTCAAATGAAGCTAATTTAAAAACTTGTTTGGTTGCAAAAACCTCATTGGGTTGGCTTTGGCATAGAAGGCTTGCTCATGTGGGGATGAGTCAACTAAACAAGCTTGCAAAACGAGATTTAGTTATTGGTTTAAAAGATATAAAATTTGAAAAAGATAAACTTTGTAGTGCTTGTCAAGCAGGGAAGCAAGTCGCTTGCTCTCATCCTAGCAAAAGCGTCATGTCTACTTCTAGCAAAAGCGGTGCTTGTGGGCTTATTCACGTGGACACCACCGATCTTCGCTGATTGGATCACCGGGGAACAGGCGAAGAGAGACGATGTTAAGCGAGGACACGCTTCCCCAACATCTTCTTCCGCTACACTAGCGTGTCTCGTGTTAGAAGGTAATGATTCATGATCCCTCACGTGCATGGTTCCAGGGTTTGGGGGCACAATTTTTGAAATTGTCAGCTAGCGTAGCTTCCCAATGTCCCAATAGAAAGATATAGGAATATGAAACAAAAAGTAAAAACCAATGTCTTGGTGCTTGTGATCATCGTATGAAGTTTGTCTATGTCTTAGCGGGATGGGAAGGATCAGTATTAGACTCATGTGTACTATGTGATGCAATAACTAGACAAAATGGCTTTGGGATTGTGGCAAAGTTTACGGGATATAGTTATATGGAAACCGACTTGATTGAGATCATGATCGCGACATGAGATCTATTTTGCTATCATATAAATACTCGTAGATCTGTTGTGTTGCCTCCATAGTCTACTCTATCTCATCCACTAGCGTGCACCGAAAATGAGAGAGTAGGTCTCTAAAATCTATCATCCTTGCGATCCTACACCGGGAGAGGGCGAATAAGGTTTTTGGGAAGCGCTCTACACGACTACTCAAGTTCGTCATCATGACGCGTCTCCCGTCTACGTCTACCGTCGGTCGTCGTCGGGTGTTACGATCCAACACCACAAGAAGGAGTACTTCTGCACCGACTGTGGATTCATCTTCGGCAACCGTACAATACGTGGTTTACTTTTCTATACAGTTATTAATCATACTTTGCGAAAACATAGTTATTGTGTCCATGCTAATTCTGGTGGAAACTATGAATTATCTTTTTCGGAAATTAGTCATGAAATTGCCTAATATTAGTCCATCTATGTTCATAGTTAGCAACCTCATCTACTCGTCGCACGACTAAAAAAGTTTCTTAATCTTTATGCATAAATCTACTCAGTTTACTCCACAAACAAAAATATTTCTAGATCATGCTTCCAGGAAACTAGTCAAGCGTATGATCAACAATAAAGCACCAGATTAGGTCAGGGTCAAGAATGATAATTGGTCATCGTTTCCCTCGACCAGCTAAAGTATTGCGTTGAGTTTTGATCATCCGTTCGATATCAATGAACAATAAAAAAACATCATTATTTCTTATATCTCTTTCCTACTCGAATTCTTTACTCATTCACTATATTTTTAAGTAAATAGTTGGGAGCTACGAAAGTATACAAAATTTATGTGATCCGCAAAGTCTTTCTATTTCTTAGTTTGTCCTTAACATGATTAAACAAGAAAGGGATGTTATCTAGCATTAGTAGTACAAACCGGTGAAACGATGAGGTTGCAAATGCATTGGAATATATCCATTGGTCACACAATTTGACATGAGCCAAATGTCTCTTGGCAATCAATTCTTGCAGCTCAAAACGCTTTGTCAAACTATATCTTTAAGCTATTCAAGGACAGTTATTAATGAATTCTTGTTGCTTATACCTATTCAATGTAATTGTATCTATCTATATTTCTGTCTGTAAATGCCCAAGCAACACTTGGGGCGAGTTATATAATAGTTTTCCAAAGAGATGATTTTGGATTGCGTTGCGAAATTCATTTCAGTACTCCTCTCTGTGAGGTACATCAATTACAAAAGGAGGAAATTGAAGCATCTAAGCCTCGATGTTGAGTTTTGTTAATTAATGACAATCGACAGATGCTGATTTAGACTAACAAATTTATTTCAGATAAGTGAAAGAGGAGGTTAGGTACCATGTGAAAATGGCAGAAACATGAACACACTAACACTCTGTTTGATTCACTTAACCCTTTGCAAAACTCTCACACTCTTTGAGTTCATATGTTTTCTTGAGAGGGTCGTGGGAGTGAGTTAGCTAGGGCAAGTTCCGAGCATTACTATTAGAGCTAGTGTGTGGTACTTGCTCAAGCCCAGGCTCATCTATTGTTGAAGAGATTATATGGCTTGGTTAAGAAGCGATCAAGTCGTGCTTATTTCGATAATAGTAGTAAGTCTCGGATAAAACTTTGGTTATCTCTTGTCCCTCGTACTTTGAGCAATTTACATTTCATAGATTTTAGCTTGTAATCATATCACTAGGCTTGCGATAAGCACTAGTCCTTGTAGGCCTTCAAAACTTAAATTGTTAAAATGCCTTGCTTAATTTGATTAGTGCCAAAAGATTTAAAACCGCATATTTATCTTCTTTAGTTGACATCCTGATCTGACACACGTTTTATTAGTTCACTGACATATGTATGCTATTGGTTTATAGCTGAATTTTGGCATGCTTATCTATTGTAAGCATAATATATACTACTTTTAAAAGTATCTAACAGTGGCAACAGTGAATCTGTCATAGCTACAATTATTCTCATTGATATGTGAGTCTTTATTATTATTGATTAATGGTGACATGGTGTTCTTTTAATGTTATAGTTTTCTGTTGCAATATACAACGGTTACTCAACTATTTTTTATATTAAAGTTAGCTACCACCAAATATAGTGAGATATTAAGGAGATCTTTGGTATGTCATTGGTAAGGTTTTATAAACCTTGCCTTAGTGGTCTGATGGGTTGTGGCGGTGACTCGTGGGCAAACGAGATGCCTTCCCCAATATATTTGAGGACAAAAGCTGGCCATAGCACCCCGAGCGCCGGATTGGCCGTGTGGGCGCACCATCCTAGGCTACCTTTTGGCTGGGTACTGAAGGCGGGGAATAGGACCGAATGCCTCTAAGTCAGAATCTAAGCTAGCAAGTGGCATCTGTACCCACGCCAGTCTCAACCCATGTTAGGGGCGCAAAGCCCCCAAGGCCCGTGCCACCAGCTAAGCCAGTTCGGTCGACGAGTCATGATTGGCCACCTCGAAGCTCCCTTTCCAATGGGCGTTGGGTTAAATCTTTTGCAGACGGTTTAAATACATGACAGGGCATTGTAAGTGACAACCCATAAAATTTTTTTAATTACCAGGTCTCAACTATAGTCTGAGTTTTATTTGACTTCCTCAACCATAAAATTAAGCATAAAGACTTTAACTACTAAAATCAGTGCATTTTGACTCCTCGTTGATTTGCGTAGTGGTTTTAGCCAACGACCGATGCAAACAGGTTGTTTGACCCGATAGAAATGCTGATATCATCTGCCGGTGTAGGATGATCGGTTTAGATAAGAAGACCAATTACCGATAGAAAACTGTTTTTTTTTAATTCTGAAATTCGAATATTATATTTTAAATTTTAAATAAAAATGCATTATTTTCAAAAAAAATCGTAAAAAGCACATAATAGTGGAGTCCACGGCCCATCTAGGCCCGACTCGGAAGAGCCATATATAAACCCATTCCCTCGCCCGTCTCCTCGCCACTACACCCTCATCCTCGCGAGAACCCTAACCACGCCGCCGCCGTAGCTGTCTCCACTCCCCAAGGTTGTGGCGATGTCCTTCCCCTTCTCCGTCCTCGTCTGCCTCCCTAATTGCTTCTAAGTTGCATTTCTCTTCGTTTCTGCAGATCCGCCGGTCCCAATCGGCCCCGGTCTTCGGAGCGCAGGAGATATGGCGTAAGTTTCATTGTTGATTTCGTTTTTGATGGGTCGGATGGGAAGTAGTTGTCTTCCTAGCGTCTTACCGCGAGCACGCACTTGCTGTTGGTGTCACATGCCATGTGTTATGGAATTTATTGAAGTGTTGTAGCTTATTGACTCCTCGATTCAAGAACTACAGATTCTTAGCTTCTTTATGCTTCTGGCGACGGGACATTATCATGTAGTTTTCGTTTCATTGGACGAATGAGTTAGCATGCGTATGTTGTGTCGTGGATGTCATTCTGTAAGTTTACACCGTAATGGTATGCTGTTAGTTTTTTGTAATATGTTGGTCAGTTAGTTCTGCAAGTAGATTTCAAATAGCTCCATCTGAATGTCCTTCCATGGTAACATCAATACCTAATTGCTTGCCGAATTTGTTTTGTTAGTGGAACAGTTATACTATCTAACTAGGAATTATATTTTGTTTTGGTTTCTTCACTTTCTTGCGTGTTTATCTTCAAATTATTTTTTCTTATTTGGATTTGAGAAATAACTAATTTTGTGTGCAATGGAAAATGTGTTTTCATCTGATATTAATTATTTTGAGAATGCAACACTAAAGTACATAGATCTCAATGATCTAAAGACCAGTTCAAGTAGATGGAATCTAAAAAGGAAAACTTTGCCATTATTCCTGGTGGTTGTTTCATGTTCTGATGCCTAGATTTCGTGTTCACTCGGATTAACCAATTTTGCAGGGAGGAGACCCCAACCCCAGTTGAGGCACCAGCTGCCTCGATTCTTGGTGAACCCATGGACCTCATGACTGCTCTGCAGCTTGTGATGAAGAAGTCAAGTGCTCATGATGGGCTTGTGAAGGGGCTCCGTGAGGCTGCCAAAGCCATTGAGAAGCATGCTGCTCAGCTTTGTGTGCTTGCTGAGGACTGTGACCAGCCTGATTATGTCAAGTTGGTTAAGGCACTGTGTGCTGAGCACAATGTTCACCTTGTCACTGTGCCCAGTGCTAAAACTCTTGGCGAGTGGGCAGGGGTGAGTCACAGAATTCATCTGTTAGTTGTGCTTTATTACTTGTTATACTTGATTGGTGTAAATGTGATGTTTAGATTGCCATGTAACTATGTAAGAATATTCAACTTAGTGTTCAATACTTCAATTGATAACAGGATGGTGCTTTGCCAGATTATAGTGCAGAATGTCTTATTTATCATTGAATTTTTTAGTTATGTCTGGTTTGAACTTTATTTTGGCGAGGATTTCATTCTTCACCTTTGATGCTTTGCAAATCTTCTAATTACTGTTATATGGAAGTCTAGTCTGTCCTTATTTAACAGTATGCAACTTTGTTTGCAGCTTTGCAAGATTGATGCTGAGGGCAAGGCAAGGAAGGTTGTGGGCTGCTCCTGCGTCGTTGTCAAGGTAACAAATCGGTTTCTCACCTTAATAATTGAAAGATGCCCCCCTTGTTAAGCTGGGCAATTCATAATGTTTCTGTTCATTTCCATTTACCAGGACTATGGTGAGGAGTCTGAAGGCCTCAACATAGTGCAGGACTATGTCAAATCGCACTAGATACAGCATTCTGATATCCAGAACTTGTGCTTGACATTCTGTACCTTGCTTTATTTTATTTTTTTGCTTGGTTCTGTGGCTTGCTAGGAGATAAGAAAATTTTTTGTGGTGTGAGCCAAAGAGATATGAGCAATTTGGACCTGTGAACTTTATGTTTACTGTGCTGGATCAGCTGCTTTTAATCCAAATCATCATGAGCTAAGGATCTTCTTGTTTGCCCAATTCTTTTATAGACTGTATTACGGTCAGTTGCAGGTTTTGAGCTTTCTGTTGAGGTCACCCAGTAGTTTGCCACGGTGTTTTGTTCTGTGGTTCTCATTTGCATTGCGTTTAATTTGCCACAGTAATTTTGGTGGCAAAATATTTTAAGCCCCATTTGGACCATAGGGCTTTATAGGTTCTTGCAGGAATTAGTTCATTTTTTACAAAAATCCTTCAAAATTGTTATCCTATTAAAGTTTTGGTATGATATATTTTTGTAGGGTAGCACGCAGCAAACTAATATGGTTAAGAGATTCAAGCAGTAGCGTAAGCAAATCTGGCAAGATTTGGCCAAATTTGGATGTGAAACAAATAGCTACTCTCTTTATTTTATGTTATAGATTGTTTGATATTTTTAATCTAAAGCTATCTAGTTTGGACTAAGCTTATATGTATGTTTATTGGAAAATAAATTAACATCTACACTATTAAAATATATTTTATAGTGGATTTAATAATATTATTTTGACATTATAATTGTTGATATGTTTTTCAGTTAAAATTTGAAAAGTTAATAGGTAAAAAGTAAAACTGCTCTGGAATGGTGTACGTGCAATCCCTAGCAGACCAATTGATGTGGCGTGTGCCGCGAATAAGTTTGCCAATTACCGTTCCATTGGGCCTAAAAGTTATTGATTGGGCCCATATGTTGGCCCGAAATGGAATGGTAGGCCCAGTTAGGCCCATATTTGTTCGGCCGGAGCAGTATTCCTTGGAACGTGCGGCCCACGTGTGTTGCCCGGATTACATATGTTATGGGCCCAAATGGGTTGGCCTGTGACCGGCCCATTGGTTAACAGCCCGAAATGGGATGGTAGACCCAGAAAAGCCAATATATGTTGGGCCGGAGCAGTATTCCTAGGAA
This sequence comes from Zizania palustris, assembly GCA_019279435.1. Lineage (NCBI taxonomy): Eukaryota > Viridiplantae > Streptophyta > Magnoliopsida > Poales > Poaceae > Zizania > Zizania palustris. Next base: position 80,086,040 of record JAAALK010000079.1, read on the forward strand.
CTTGCGGCCCACGTGTGATGGCCGGAGCTCGATTACATATATGATGGGCCCAAATGGGTTGGCCTGTGGGCGGCCCATTTTTGAAGAGCCCGAATTGAAATGCAACGAGTGGGCTGTTTATATTGGGCCGGACGTCAGGTCTCTCCCGCTTATTATTCGTCGCCTTCGTTTCGTGGAAGCCCGCCGCCGCGCGTGTCGTCGTCGCCGTTCGGGACGCAAACGAATCTCGAGGAGAGATAACTGAGGGAGAGGCCAGAGGGGTGGAGAGGGAACTTCGGAAAAGGCGGGAACGGATAAGATAGCAACTAACCGCGCCAGCTCAAGCGTCGCCCACCGCCTCCTCGGCTCCTACTCCGACTCCGATGGCCACCGCCACGGCCACCTTCCTCCCCCACACTCCCACTCCGCGGCCTTGCCTCGCCGCTGTGGCGGTCCACTACGACTCCTCGCGCCACCGGCCCCTGCTGGTGTTCGCTAGCGCGACCGACGGCGCCTTGTCGGCTGCGGAGGAGGAGAGGGAGCCAGACGCCGTCGAGGGGGCGACGCCGCGGGGCGGCGGTGGGAAGGAACGGCGCCGGGTGGTGCGCATCGCGTGGGAGAAGCTCGTCCGGTGGTCCCGCTCCTGGCGGCGGCGCAACCGCAGCGACGTGCTCAAGACCACGCGCAAGGTGGCGGTCCTCGGAGGGGGCTCGTTCGGGACGGCCATGGCTGCGCACGTGGCGGCCAAGAAGGCCGACCTCGAGGTCGCCATGCTTCTCCGCGACGACCTCGTCTGCCGATCCATCAACTACAGCCATGTCAACTGGTGGGCGTAATCTCTCATTTCCCCCTTTCTGGATTGATGTGGGAATGATCTCATATCATTGCAGTTTTGAACATTAGATTTATAGCTTAGTCTAACTTACATCTTTTTTCATTTACTTTCTCAGTAAATACTTACCAGACCACAGGTTACCAGAAAACATTACTGCAACAACCAGTGCCAGTGATGCTTTATCTGGGGCTGATTTCTGTTTCCATGCTGTCCCAGTTCAGGTATTCACCGTTCCTTAAAAATCATTGCTCCCTGCAATTGGGAGTTTCTTCACTTGTGACCCTTGAGATTTTTTGTGGCAGTTCAGTTCATCCTTTCTTGAGAGTATCTCAACGCATGTTGATCCAAAGTTGCCATTCATATCTCTTAGCAAAGGGCTGGAACTTAACACCCTTCGGACAATGTCCCAAATCATCCCTCAGGCACTGGGAAATCCTCGCCAACCATTTATTGTTCTGTCAGGACCTTCTTTTGCAGTGGAACTGATGAACAAATTGCCAACAGGTTTACTGATATCATTTTTCATATGTTTAATCTGTTCTGTCATACTCTCTCATGCTTGTTTGTGATGCTATCATGCTATGTTGTTAACACATTAGTTCATTTTTTTTTTCATTTTGCTTGTGTCAAGAACATGGAATTGCCCAGTTTTTGCACTTCTTTCGTCAAGAACATGGAATCATTTTATTTTTAAAGGAGAAAGGAGCCACATAGTTAATCAACTTTAAATTGCAGCTATGGTGGTGGCATCCAAGGACAAAAAGTTGGCAAGTGCTGTTCAGCAGCTGTTGGCCTCTCCAAATTTGAGAATAAGTACATCAAGGTAAATATTTCTAGTAAACCAAGATTTCACCTTTGCAGGATAGAGAATCGTCTACAAGATATATGGAAGTGAAAATGTCACGTCATGAGCAACTTTTTTGTCTGTTATCAGTTCTCTTGAGCAGTGTTTACAAGTCGTCAATGATTAATCATCCTTATCGGTTCTCTGTACCCAACTAGAGTCTCTGAGGCGACTAGGCTGACCAGACATCTGATTAGTTGTTGATTAATCGGACGACTATGGCGGCTCCAGAAATTTTTTCGTGGGTGTTCCTACTCTATAATTCAAAATTTCATAAGATCGAGGTAATGCCATAAATAAAAAAATTGTATCTCATAACTTCATAAATCTACTAAAATCAATATTTATATGGGCTAATTTCTAATACTAAAGGTTTAATGGGCCAGATTCTAGGATGGTCTAGGGCCCACCTGGACCACCCCTTGGAACCGCCACTGACGACTAGGGGTGTGGGACGATTAGGTTTGGCTGCTGGTTTTTGTTGGGCCCACTCAGCTAGGCTTAGAAGAAATCTATTGGGCTGCCAATGTGGCCTATTAGGGTTAACACTTAGCACTCCAACCAGGGCACATGATTTATGTTGTGACTTGTGATAGTGCATCTCGTTGCCATGCTGTTGATTGATTTTGTTCAGATAGAAACTGCAATGCATTTTAAGTCATGCATTGATGCTGTGATGTACCAATAGGCGAACCTTACATGAAAACAGCAATGCAGATTGTCGATTGTAGAATGTAACCTAAAATCTTAAACTGCCTAGGGTCTGCAACAGCCGAAATAACTTACCTACTGTTCTAGCTAATTGGCTAATTATTTGGTGCATAAAAATCTGCATACCAACATACTTGCTTGTGTTGTATGTGTATATGTGTATATGTGTAATCTCGCAAGTAAGTCAAGTCACTTAGGGTAGCAGGCCCTCGATTGCGTAGTTCGTAGTTTCGGATGTGGCCGGCGCGGGGTTAATCCCCTTGTTGAGCTATGGTGGCGGTTTCGGCGGACCCGGCGGGCGTCAGGCTCCTTAGCCGGGCGGCCCTTGGGTTTGCTACAACCCTTGGGCCGCTCAGTGGCCACCTCAGTAGCAGCAGCAGTGGGGTGCACCTGCGCCTCCTCCACAGGCTCACACCGCCCTCACGCCGCCCTAGTTCTTCACTGCCGGTGGTCCTCTGGCGTATCTCCAGGCAGTTGGGATCTGACCAGCTTGATCGTCGCCCTCAACCAGATGGCGGTTCAAGGTGGGTCTCCACCCTGGGTCATGGACAGCGAAGCGATGTCCCACATGTCCTCCAACGACGGTATTTTACTTTCTCGTCTTCTGTCGCCACCGTCCTCCATTACGGTCGGCAACGGCCAATCAATTCCTGTTCTTAGTCATGGCACTTCTCTTATACAAATAGATGATCGTCCCTTTAATCTTGATAATGTTCTTGTCGCTCCACAACTCACTCGTAATCTGTTATCTGTTTGACAGCTTACTCGCGAAAATAATTGTTCAATTGAGTTTGACGCCTCTAGTTCAGTTTCTAGTACATCTGCACCTTTTGAACTCGTTCATTGCGATGTCTGGACCTCTCTTGTTTCAAGTATTTCTGGTTATAAATTTTATCTTGTGCTAGTTAATGATCATACTCATTATTGTTGGACGTTCCCTCTTCGCCATAAATCCGAAGTTCATGAACATATTGTTCAGTTTGTTGCCTACGCTCACACACAGTTCATCTTTCCTGTGCGCTGTTTTCAGGAAGATAATGGCAGCGAGTTCCTCAACACTGCCACTTCTACCTTTTTGGCTGGCCGCGGCATCCTGCTTACACATCCACCCAGAATGGCAAAGTTGAGCGGATGCTTTGTACACTGAACAATGTTGTTCGCACGCTTCTGATTCATGCCGCCATGCCTCAATCCTATTGGGTTGAAGCCCTCTCCACCGTTGTGTTTCTGATCAACCGGCGGCCCTCCTCGTCCATACATAATGGTATTCCCTATCATCTTCTTCACCGCAAGATGCCAGACTACTCCATCCTTGGTTTTTGGTTGCTTGTGCTATCCAAACCTCAGTGCCACGACTCCCCACAAATTGTCTCCTTGCTCCGCAACGTGTCTTCCTTGGTTATCCTTCTTCCCAGAAAGGCTACTGATGTCTTGATCTTTCCACCCGCAAGATCATCATCTCTCATCACGTCGTTTTTGATGAGACTCACTTTTTGTTTGCGGCTTCCAAGCCCCGATCAGATTCTTTTCATTTTCTGTTGCGGGATATTCTATCCATACCTGCCCCGTCTACCTCAGACGTTCAGCACTCGTGGGCCTCGGTTGCACCTGCCTCGTCTGCATCCGACGATGCCGGCGACCCCGTCAGGCTGGACCCGGCTATTCTGTGGCATGGTGCCACCTACCAGCTGCCCCAGGCGTCCCAGCAGGCTACGCCTGCCTCCTTGACTTCGGCACCTTCTCCGCCCATTGCTGCTGCCTGGCAGCGATATGGCCTCCACTACAGTCGTCGTACTCAGCCGGAGGTACCTCCGGCCCTAGAGTCTAGGTAGAGGTGCCCCGGGCTCCTGAGCCTCTTGCACGGGAGACTCATTCTCGGACGGGCTCGCTACCGCCGCCTATGCAACGGTATGGCTTCACTGCGGCGGCCTCTAGCCTGGCCTCTCCGCTGCCAGGCAACTCTCGCGCCACGCTCGCCGATGCAAATTGGCACGCGACAATGGCCGAAGAATACAAGGCACTCGTGGACAATGACACGTGGCGCCTTGTCCCTCGACCGCCTCGTGCCAACGTCATCACCGACAAGTGGGTCTTCAAGCACAAGTATCGTGCTGACGGCTCTCTGGCTCGTCATAAAGCCAGATGGGTTGTTTGCGGTTTTTCGCAACGGTACGACATTGACTACGACGAGACGTTCAGCTCGGTTGTCAAACCGGCCACCATTCGGGTCGTCCTCAACATCGTCGTTTCTCGCTCCTGGTCGATACATCAGCTGGACATGAAGAACGCTTTTCTTCATGGCCATCTGAACGAGACGGTCTACTGCCAGCAGTCGCCAGGCTTCGTTGATCCGATAGCTCCTGACCATGTCCGTCTCCTGCAAAAGTCCTTGTATGGACTCAAGCAGGCGCCCAGGACGTGGCACTAGCGTTTCTTCGGTTTTGTACAGCGGTCAGGCTTCACTGCTTCGACCTCCGACACGTCCCTCTTCGTCTACAAAGCGGGTGCCGACATCGCCTACTTGCTACTCTACGTCAACGACATCATCCTGACAGCATCGTCGACCTCGCTTCTTCGTTGCATCAACGAGCTGATGGCTTCTTCCTCTCATAGAGCCAGTACGCTGTGGACCTGCTTCAGCGTGCCGGCATGGCTGAGTGCCACTCTACAGTGACCCCTGTGGACACTCATGCCAAGCTCCCTGCTAAGGACGGCGCCTCGGTGGCAAATGCCACTCAGTATCGCAGCCTCGCCGGTGGTCTACAGTACCTCACGCTGACTCGTTCGGACCTCGCCTATGTAGTTCAGCAGGTGTGTCTCTTCATGCACGACCCGTTAGAGCCTCATCTTGTGATGCTCAAGCGTGTCCTGCGGTATGTCAAAGGCACCCTGTCCATCGGGCTTCACATCGGCACAGGCAGCATCACCAGCTTGACCGCCTACTCCAGACTCTCGGCGCTCCACTTCAGGCTACTGCGTCTTCCTCGGCGATACCTTAGTCTCTTGGTCCTCCAAATGACAAACTACGGTCTCTTGTTCGAGTGCGGAGGCTGAGTATCGTGCTGTTGCGCACGCGGTGGCTGAGACTTGTTGGCTTCGTCAGTTACTTCAGGAGCTTCACGCACCCATCTCTTCGGCGACGATCGTCTACTGCGACAATGTTAGTGTTGTATACATGACCGCCAATCCAGTTCATCATCGTCGCACGAAGCATATTGAGATAGATATTCACTTCGTCCGTGAGAAGGTTGCTTTGGGACAGGTCTGGGTGCTCCATGTTCCATCGTCTCATCAGTTCGTGGACATTATGACCAAAGGGTTACCTATACAGTTGTTCACTAACTTTAGGTCCAGTCTTTGTGTTCGTGACACTCCCACTTAGACTGAGGGAGGGTGTTAGAATGTAATAGTTACAGCCCATATTGGGCGTCCGACCCATGGCCTTGTACATTGTAACCCTAGCCTATTAGGCTATATAATAAAGGTCACCCCCCCCTAATTAGGGTGTGCGGTAATTCTATGGGGGCGAGCCGAACCGAAGGTGTAGGAGTTCGGGAAAATGATGCCAACGCGGTGTACCCTCGTCCTATTGGACTTGGATATACAACATTTGCGCCCCATCCTCCAAATTATAGGACGCCATCTAGGCTTTCTCCTCCACAATGCGCCACTAATGAAAATAGGATTCACAACGGTTAATGAAAGTGAGGGGATCTGACTTGCCGTCGTATTTGGGGAAATCCATCTTCTAGAATCATGGCAGTCGGTCGTTGTGATGTTCCCATGTGGTCGGCATATTCATGCCCGAGGCAGCCGAGTTCGGGTGTTGCGTCTCCAGTGCACAGATGGCGGAGGTGTTGCTTGCGACTATGGCCTGCATAGCCTTGATCAACTCGGCAAGCGTTTGGATGAGAGCCACAAGATCCACAGGGTTGGATGTCCTCATGCCAGATGAATCTGCCCGTGATACCGAAGGGGACGGCGCAACAGAGGTGGTTGCGGATTGCCTGGAATCTAATACCAAATTGTCAAGGGTGTTGGCACCTAGGGTAGCAGGTCCTCGACTGTGTAGTTCGTAGTCTCCGATACGGCCGGTGCGGGGTTGATCCCCTTGCTGAGCTATGGTGGAGAACACAAAGGATTTAGAGAAATAGGGCTTGGGACTGCTATGTTGAGGCAATGTAGGTGGACTTGCTATTAAAAATTTCACTGTTTTATTGTTGTTGAATTGAATGCCAACAACACTGAGGTCTAGTTTGGTAGGCCGGGATCCTATTCCATTCCATGGGGATGGGCCAGGATCCTGGCCTGCCAAACTAGCCCTGATGGAAAGAATTCTCCTTCCAGTTATCATTGAAAATTGTATGCTAGTAATATTCTTTCCATTTTTTTATTATATGTGTTTTTGCACTGTATTGTTTTTTAATGAACCATGGGAATTGGGAAGCTCTTTCTCATGTTTGAAATGACTGGGACATGCACCTTTAAAATTTCTATTGCATAAGAAACTCTTGTCGTGGGAAAGTTATTACAATAGTTATGCTGACAGACGTATATCATTAGACATATATAACTATTGAGCATTAACTTGTAACCAAGGATTCTTTATATATGAACTGTTTCATCCCTTCTGTTGTGATTTAAGATTCAAAACAAGCAAGATGGCTTATTAGTTAGTTTAGTAGAAATGTTGCACATTAGTTTTGGCTATGCATATAATCACAAGAAAGACTATTTGAATGTGACTTGTGATGCTTCAGTGATGTTACAGGTGTAGAAATTGCTGGTGCACTTAAGAATGTTCTTGCAATAGCAGCAGGTATAGTAGAAGGTATGCGTCTTGGAAATAACTGTATGGCAGCCCTTGTTGCTCAAGGCTGTTCAGAAATACGATGGTTGGCAACAAAGGTGTGCAGTACTTTATCTTTTGAAGATCTATAAGGATTAACATATGAAGTTTGCTGATTATTTTTTCCAAAAAATCTGAAGATGGGAGCAAAGCCAACAACTCTTGCTGGTTTATCTGGATCAGGTGATATCATGCTTACATGTTTCGTCAATCTATCACGAAATAGAAATGTGGGAATGCGTCTTGGGTCTGGTGAAAAACTGGACAAAATCATGAATTCAATGAATCAGGTCTGAATCATTCCTGCTATTGTATCAGTTTTTGCATTAGATATTGCCGCCATCAGTAATTTGGTATATTCATCTCTGTATAGGTTGCTGAAGGTGTATCAACCGCTGGGGCAGTCATCGCTTTGGCTCAGAAGTACCATGTAAAAATGCCAGTCTTGACAGCAGTAGCTCGGATAATTGACAATGAACTAACTCCAAAAAGGGCTGTTATGGAGTTAATGAATCTTCCACAGGTCATCATACATTTTACTTCCTGTTTGATCCAGTTCTTCCTAATAAACTACCTTATCCCACAAGCATTGCCTTCAAAATACTTGCTATCTTTGATAGTGTTGTGCAAACTTGTGGTAATAACTTTGCATTTAGTATAGCTAGAACCATGCTAATCTTTCACTGGCTGCCAATTAGCATTTGATTGACAGGATTAAAGCAAACGTCAAGCATATTGTATAACTATGTGAAGCATACCTCTTGCAATGTCTCAGTTTTTAATAGCTATTCTGGACGGAAATCAACCATGCTTTAAAAAAATTCAGCAATCACGCTGGCAACCCGATTCTGAACTGCTATTTGTTTCCATCGAGTCATACACCTATTTGTACGGAATGATAACCTTTGTAACTTTGGTTTACAGGTTGAGGAAGTCTAATAGCTATCCAAAGGAATGATTTCACTGGCCATGCCAGCCTGCTGCACCCAAACCACACTGATAGCATGCTCTATTTTCCAAAAGTATGCTCCAAGTGGGCTTTACCACATCTGATCATTGACATCTTCGGAAGATGTTCTTCTCTTATCTCACAAATCCATGTGTGCTCTCAGTTATGAAACCGATCATTTACCCATGATGAAAAATGTGTCGTGCAAATGCAGAGAGAGCATGTCGATCATAGCACTAGAAATGAATTAGGACAATGTCCCATACAATCATCACTCATGCTTGGTTCGAAAAGAAGATCGCGGTTTTATTTCTGATCTTTTAGTATTACTTGATCAACAAATGTGATTCTTACTTTTTCTTTCTTGTGTATGGTAAACATGAGCCAGTTTTTCAACGTCTTGGCCAAAAGTTTAGTCATTCAATGAAATCATGCTCTCGGAAAACTAGAAAAAGACCATGAAAATTAATTGATGAGGACATCGCGTTATCAATTGTGCAATTAATCTGTTTCTTATTCATAGTGCATGAATATGTTGTAACAGAGGCTAATTCATGAGCTAAGTTGTGGATGGCTTGATGCTTTTTGTGGCCTAAATCTTACTGAAAAACCTGTTGTGAGTTGTTTGTTATGAAAAAATTGAAAGTCATCTAGTTAAAACTGTTGTGAAAAAACTGTTTTGAACTTACTGTTTTTTATAACTGATATAATTTTTATCATTATAACATTTCATACATGTATATAAATAAGAGATGATTTGATGTAACTAAATAACTGAAAAATATATTAGATAAATAAAAAAAATTCATAGTTTATCTCATAAAGTAATCGACAACTATATAGCTATCTTATGAAATCATGCATTGAAATACAAGTCATAATGATGTTAGATCAATTAAGACACCTTGAATTTATGTTATCTAATTTATATAAAAAGTAGAAGTAGAAAAACAGAGTTCAAATTGCTTCTGAATTTGTATTAGAAAAAAAAACTATTTTTCGTGAGAGAAAGTAAACTCGTTTGGTTCTGTTTTTTCGTGGCAGAAACAAATTTCAAAAGTACTTCGAGTCTGCCCTGCATGCAATGCTGGAGAAACAAATCGTATTTGGATTTCCAAGTTGCTAAACTGATGAAATTGTAAATTCATCTAGCAGCACAATGCTCATGGCCTAAAGTGGACCTCGGCTAAATTTCTAGTGTGTACTTTTTCACTGGACCGATAGAAACTAGTTAACTTTTATTAAGGTCGGAGAAAAAGATATTAGGAAAGGGCTTTTTTATTTAAGTCAAAGAAAAAGGTATTAGGAAAGGGTCTGGGCAAGAAATAACAGAGGCAAGCATGGAGAAAGAGAGAGAAACAAGTATAAACATCCCTATGAATAGAGAAGCCATAAAACATCTTCTAAACAAAGCGGCAAACACTATCAAGAGATCTAACCAAGCAAAAAGAGATTGAGGCCCTAGTTGACCTTGGTGAAAATTAAGGAACAATGACTCCTAAAACTGAAGCACACGACCGTGCTTAGGGAGAAGTTAAAAATCCAAGTGTTACACTCTTTTCAAATGGTCCAAGAAACGATTGAGGATCATAGAGACGTTAAGCCCATTAAGTAGGTTTTGGCAATTTTTTGCGAGCCGCTTCTCACCATGTAGCTAGATATTATGTCTCATCTCGACACGGTAAACACAATGTCTTTGTGACGTGCTTCCAAACCTAGAAAGTGAAATGACATTCTCCGAAGAGATGACAACAAGTTTCTAGGATTCAATTGTAGAGGGAGTAAATCGGGGAGTGAGATCATCCTTGTTTAGTGAGGTTGCATGTTGTCCGACACTTTCTTTTGATCGCTAGGAACATAAAGAACAAGCCACCTCTTTCCAGAGGAAGTCTGTCTCTTTGTTGAGCCAGACCATCTTGTAAGCTAACGTCACTATGTATTCCTTGTTTGGTGTGTATTGGACGTCATATAAATGTGTGCGCACATCACGTGAGTGAGAGCTGCTTTCTTCTACTCCCAAAATCTACACTAATTGATGGCCAAAGTTGAACTTATCAGAATGCAACAGTTAGGGCACCCTAACCCTCCACATCACCTAGTGTCCATGACATTAAATAAGTTGCCATCAAAAAAATTGATGTGGCAAGCAAGTTAATGAGGAGAGGAAAGAAAAATCATGGAAACTAGTCTTATGCAAGAAACTAAGTCTTCACCAAAACCAAGAAAAACAAATGAGCGGATTGGAAGAGAAAGGAGAGAGAAGATAGATGATTGTGCACAAATATTTTTTGAAGAAACTATTCATTGGAAAGTGGTGTTTATAGATAGTGTCTTACTATCTCTTTTAACCAAGACATAACTCATAAACACTATGGATTGAGATTGTCTTAGTCCTTGTTCAAACAATTAAGCTAGCTTATGAGTGCACAACATATTACTGAGGACTAAAATCCTAGAGAATAAAAATAGCAAAACCAAATCTGCTGATTTCTTCTCTGCATAAAGGATCAATTGTAATTTCCATTGCACATAATTCTATTTACAATCGATCGAGGCACTGCCCACCATAAATTTGTAAGCATATTTTCTTAACAAAGTCGTGATAAACTTTCATAACTGTTGGCGCAATGGATTACGCTAACAGGTTCTATAAGACCAAGAACTGACAAACGAAGTGTTAGTGAATGCGGACTATCTCAAGCCTTCGAATAGGATAATAGCGTGGAATAGTTCGAAGTGTGTATTGAATATCTGGATATTCGATGCCTCTTACAGGGCGAGAAGGGGGTATTTATAGGTAAAATCTCTAAGGAAAATACCTTTTTACCCCTTAATTACAACCGACATAGTGGATACCATTTCGGTATCCCTTATAGGGTTAATATGGTAAAACATGCTCGAAGAATGTTGATAAAGCAGATGTCACATCCTTCTAGTTGTTTCCCACTCCGGAGGAGGAGCCTTTCGGAGGGTCTTTTCGGACCGGAGCCTGGATGGACCCTTCGGCTTCGAGCCCTTTAGTTCGGAGGGCGTCTTGGGCTCCGAGATTAAGACTTGTGTCTTTATCTTCGTTGTATAATATATTTGCTTGGAATCTTGGAGGATCATGGGGATGAAGTATTTTCCCCCAACGGTAGCCCCTCGAATACGCTTTACTGGATAGCCTGTACAACAAGGAGAGCGGTATACGCAAGAAATATTTTCATGCTCAGGACCTTATAAAGAACACAAGGTATTATAACCATTCGAAGCATCCTTGATGTCGTAGATGCATCGAATTCGGGCTCCGAACTTCTACCTCCACACGATTGCTCCGAAGGAAAATGGACCGTTATAACGGCAGTAAATCGCAAAGATATTAGGAAGGGACCTTTTTATTTAAGTCAGAGAAAAAGATATTAGGAAAGGACTTGCGTAGGAAAATAGCAGAGGCGAGCATGGAGAAAGAGAGAGAAACAACTGAGAAGAAGGATAAACATACCTATGAATAGAGGAAGCCACAAAACATCTTCTAAACAAAGCGGCAAACACTACCAAGAGATCTAACCAAGCAAAAAGAGACTGAGGCCCTAGTTGACCTCAGTGAAAATTAAGGAACAATGACTCTTAAAACTGAAGCACACTACCGTGCCCCGGGGAGGAGTTAAAAATCCAGGCGTTACACTCTTTTCAAATAGTCCAAGAAATGATTGAGGATCATAGAGGTGTTAAGGTTGTTAAGTAGGTTTCGGCAACTTTTTGCACTTCTCACCAAGTAGCTAGATATTGTGTCTCATCTAGACACGGTAAGCACAATGTCTTTGTGACGTGCTTCCAATGCAAACCTACAAAGTGAAATGACATTCTCCAAAGAGATGACATCAAGTTTCTAGGATTCAATTGTAGAGAGAGCAAAGCGGGGAGTGAGGTCATCCTGGTTTAGTGAGGTTGCATGTTGTCTGACACTATCTTTTGATCATTAGGAACATAAAGAATGAGCCACCTCTTTCTAGAGGAAGTTCGTCTCTTTGTTGAGCCAGACCATCTTGTAAGCTGACGTCACTGTGTATTCCTTGTTTGGTGTGTATTGGACGTCATATAAATGTGTGCGCACATCACATGAGTTAGAGTTGCTTTATTCTACTCCCAAAATCTACACTAATTGATGACCAAAGTTGAACTTATCAAAATGCAACAGTTAGGGCACCCTAACCCTCCTCATCGCCTAGTGTCCATGACATTAAATAAACTGTCATCAAAAAACTGATGTGGCAAACAAGTTAATGAGGAGAGGAAAGAAAAACCATGTAACTAGTCTTATCCAAGAAACTAACTCTTCACCAAAACCAAGAAAAACAAATGAGGGGATTGGAAGAGAAAGGAGAGAGAAGATAGATGATTGTACACAAATATATTTTTTGAATAAACTAACTATTCATCGGAAAGTGGTGTTTATAGATAGTGTCTTACTATCTCTTTTATCCAAGACATAACTCATAAACACTATGGATTGAGATTGTCCTTAGTCCTTGTTCAAACAATTCAGCTAGCTTATGAGTGCATAACATATTACTGAGGAATAAAATCCTAGAGAATAAAAATAGCAATACCAAATCTATTGATTTCTTCTCTGCATAAAGGATCAATTGTAATTTCCATAGCACATAATTTATTTACAACCGAGGCACTGCCCACCATAAATTTGTAAGCGTATTTTCTTAAAAAGTGGTGATAAACTTTCATAACAAAACACAATACAATTTAAGGAAATATGTTAACATAGAGTATTTAACATAATAATTTATTGGTTACCAAACCAACTAATGCTTGTTTCATTTGTAGAGATCTTCAACATTGCAATTTGCAAGGAGCAACACCGATTATAACCCACAACTCCACAAGCAGCTGACTACAATTTTCAATGTCTCGTAGGCCACCGATTTATGAAAATTGAATTGTAGTTTGTTGGGGGAGATAATCCTGATGGTACCCGGGAAGCATAAAGACTGCAGCACAGACCCCGAGGCATGACTCCGAGAGCCTAGGAGTCGTGCGGCCGCAGGCATCGAAGGTCCCGGCGAGGCTTGGGCCAAACTCGGCTCCCGGAAGTGTGGAGCCCCAGAGTCAGAGTGAGGCCCGAGTTCTAAGCCTCTGAACCGGAGATCAGAAGGAAGGCCTCCGGACTCCGAGGGTCGTCCGAAGGTGACCCCGAAGATGGCTGTGTTGAAACCCCAAAGGGGGTGCGGAGCTTACCAAGGGGAGGCAATATCCGTCAAAATCGAAGCGCGTCATCTGCGACGCGCTACAGTCCCAGAGGCCAAGGCGGGCAGCCGATACTTGTCTAGTCTGGTTAGGTATGCGGCGAGACCGCAGTGACGTACTGTAGTGATTGGCACTGTAACCACGTCACTAAATGACTGGCAGAGTAGTTAGAATTGTGTCCCTGCCAGCTAGGGGCATTGTAGCTGTACGACACACGTATGCCAGAGGGGTCAAAGGGTATTAGGCTAGTGTAGGGCTCCACTATAAATACCCCCCTCTTTGTATTGTACAGAGAGACAACCTGTGATCCAAGAATACAGCTTTGAGCTAAGCCTTCCACTTTAGACTTTTTTCAAAAAACCTATCGGTGTAATCTTTTACGCCAACAGTTGGCGCTGTTCGTGGGGATCATAGTTCGAGAAGCTAACGCCTCTCCACCCTACATCTAAGGAAGAAGCATGTCGACCAAGAAATGTGCGAGCACGACCCCCCTCTAAAAGTCTGCTCGGACCTCAAGGATGGGGGACCATCTCCGCCAGCCCCCCTGTAGTTCCAAGGGCAAATCCGGACCCGACACTAGGAGAGGTGCCGGGGGCTTGGGACCTTTCCGACTCGGCGGGACCCTCGGTAGGGAACCCAACGACCACCTAGGAAATCGACCAGCTACGATTCTCCGGACTGACTTTGCTCGCTCGCAAGACCCGGAGACAAACTCTAGAGGCAGCGGGAGCTAGGATGACGCATTGGCCGCTAAAAATGCTCGGCTGAGGGCTGAGCTAGCACAATGGCGGCAGATAGCCGTGGTCCGTCCCCTAGAACCCCCTGTGTGATGGGGGTCGAGGTCGTTGCACTGAGCGATGACGAAGACCAGGGGAACCAGAGGTAGGAGGAGAACGCATCCTACGATGAAGAGTCCCCGCTACACCCCGATCTGCAAAAGGTGCGGTTTGACTCAAAGTTTCACGCAGCAAAGCTCCCGAAGTACTCCGGGGAATCTGACCCTAGAGAATTTTCTCGCCCCTATGCCCTGGTTATATAAGCCTGTGGAGGAGGCTAGGACACGATGGCAAAATGCTTTCCCCTGGCCCTCGAAGGTATTGCCCTTCGATGGTTTTGGTCGCTGTGACCGGGATCCATCAGGTCATGGGACCAGCTGAAGAAGAAATTTATCAACAACTTCCAGGGGACCTTCGTGGCACCCATGTCCACCGGGAGCCTCTTCCAAGTGAAGCAGCAGCTTGGTGAAACATTGCAACAGTCCTCGCAGCGCTTCGCCCACACTAAATCCCAGATCAAGGGGTTGTCGGCCTCCTCCGTCATCGATGTTGCTCGCGAAGGTGTCACCAACCCCGACCTCCTCAACAAACTCCACCTAAAGCCAATATCTTCATTAGCCCAGCTTATGACATACTTCGAGGAGTATGCCCGATTCGAAGAGGGGCAACTACGGCGATAGGTGATGATCGCCCCCATTCGGACTCTAGACATCAAGATCTACGAACCACCCTCCGCCCCTCCCCCGTCCCAGCAGATCCTCGTCATCGCGATTCATGGTGGGGGTGGAAGCACTTATGAGGGGAGGTCCTCAGCATCACCCCCTAGGCCCAAACCCACGAAGTTCCAGCATGCCCCGGGAGGGAGCCACCCTCGACCGGGAGCACCATTTTCATTGGAGCATCCACGGCGAGAACCGAAGCCATGACACTGACTCTTGCCAGACCATCCTCACCCTCTAGGACGACTACTGAGGAGCCATGCTGAATAGCGTGGGCCTCATGGCTCCAGATGTGATGAGTCATTGTCAACGATAGTCAAAGAGGACTGAGAAGAGTGAAGATCTGCTACGTCATGGGCCGTGTGTGACTCAGGTACACGGGCAGCAAGTGACTGTCGGGCAGAGGAGGCTGCGAAGTCGGGCTGGCCCAATCCGGGTACATGGGCCAGGAGCAGCAGAAGACCCACTGGGCTGTTGACCAGGATTGACTCATGTACACGGGCGGTGAGTGATTGCCGGGCTGAGAGAGCTGCGGAATCGGGCCGGCCCAATCCGAGTACCTGGTGCAAAGCCGGTAGAGGATTTGTCAGTTTCAGTGCAAAACTGACAACCGTCGATCTTGTATCGGACTGTCCAGAAGAGAAGCCGTAGTCGCTACGAAAGCTTAGCTTCCAGATAAGTCATCTGTATTTCTAGGCCCACAGTCAGTCAGTCGAGTCTGTAAAAATTCCTAAGGGCAGTTGAGTCTTTTCCTTTATTTCAGCGTCTTTAAAAAACCCTAAGGGCCTCGTGGAATATTCCTAGTGTTGGGCAGCCTATAAATAGGGCCCCAATCCCTAGGGTTAGGTCACCCTTCCAGAAATCATTTTTCATTCATTCCCTGGGTCATTTTTGGTTCCTACATTTGTCTCTCTCCTGTTGTGCGCCGCCAGGCTCCTGCTCTTGATATTTTGCCTTGCATTTATTCAGTTTTTCCTGATGCAGTGAAGCTTCTATTCTCTGATCGTGCGCAGCATATCTGCAGCAGTTTTATGGCTTCGTTTCATGTGCATAGCCATTTTTCTTGAGTGTTTGTGCTTCTGTTGCTCCTGTTCTTCACGGAAGTAGTACTTGTTCTTGCGTGGTGCAAGTAGTACCTACTCATTGTAGCAACAGTACACTAGTACTCTAGCTTGCTTTTCTGCGCAGCTTTTTGATCGAATTGACAGGGCTAAAGTCCCTGTTTCGGCTGTTTTCTGGCGAAGCCCCTTCTCTCTGTTCGAAGTCCCTCATCTCCGTGAGGCAGGCTTTGATCTGACATTCTCGAGGGCTTCGCTTGAACTTCGACTTCACGTTGTGTCCTGTGTTGCTAGTTTCGAAGTACGTTTTTTGTGCACTGTCAGCTTGACATACTTCGACCGTCTGTGCGAAGGTATACTTCGACAGGCTTCGAAGTTGGCTTCAAAGCTAGTCTCTCTGATATACTTCGCTCGACGTGAAGTCTCTGAGATCTTTCTGCTGTTGTCATTTTTGAGGGTTGCAGTTTGTGTGTTCGAAGGTTGTCGTTCGAAGTGTGTTTGTCACCTTCGATTTCTTGTGTGACAACTCTTACAAACTTCATTTCAAAGTTGATCTGTCTGTGTCGAAGGTTACCATTTCAGCGATATTTCTTCTATCTTGCTAGCTCCGAAGGCAGAGTGTAGGCTTTGTTTTGGTTTCTCTGTCGTGTGTCGGGCTTCGCTACTCTTTCGAAGGTTATTTTCTGTGAGCTTGTTCTAAGCTTTCTGTTCGAAGTTTAGACTTCGAAGTACATTGTTCGAAGCAAGCCTCGACACTGACATACTTAGCTTCGAAGCATACTTCGCTCTCAGTTGCACTCGAACTAGGGTAGACAACAAACCTTCAGCAATTTCACAACAGCCTTCGGCATACTTCACCACTAACCTCCGAAGCAGGCTTCGACCAGCGAAGCAGGCTTCGACCAGCGAAGAAGGCTTCGACCAGCGAAGCAGGCTTCGACCAGCGAAGAAGGCTTCGACCAGGAGACAGATTCGAACAGTAAATTCTCATCTCACTTTATTTATACTTGGATCATTCATTGAGAAGTTTATCTTGCCATGTCTTGTGTATACTATTTATCTGTCTATTAGCACTGTATTGGTGTTTCTTTGTTTTTAACATCAGTTGCTTCTAGGCTAGATATCTTTAGACTTAGGCAATCTGTTCATGCTTTGCTGCTTAGTCTTTTGAGGTGCGTTGGGTATTGGGAGCAGGCCATTGATTCGAAAGAATTTTTAGGCGCCCATTCACCCCCCTCTGGTCACTACTTTCGGTCCTACAAGTGGTATCAGAGCCTGGTTAGGGTTTTTCCATACCCTAACCGGTTCTAAACCCCAGTAGTGATCATGACGTCTCCTGGCAAAGTCCCGTCCTTGGAAGCCTATGGCTATAACTATTGGAGGACTCGCATGCGAGCTTATCTTATGAGCCAAGGCTCGGACATCTGGGACATTTGCGTTCACGATACATTTGTTATATTGCCAGTTGCTGAGCATGGTACTCCTGGTATCATTGCCCAGCATCTGAGCAATAGTAAAGTTGTGAACATTCTGTTTTCTGGTCTAGGTCCCACTGAGTTTGAGCGTGTGAGCCATCTCTCCACTGCGAGAGAGATCTGGGCTACCCTCAAGGCACACCATGAGGGAACAGCCCAGGTCAAGGCTCGGCTCTATCAGACCTATCGGCGTGAATATGAAAACTTCACACAAAAGCCGGGTGAATCTGTTGAGGCTTTGTTTGGTCGTTTTCAATCGATCATAAACAAGCTTCGAGACAACAAGGCTGAGGGTGCTCAGTTAGTCTCAGATCATGAGCAGGCGCTCAAGGTGCTTCATACCTTGGACCCAAAGATCTGGGAGATCAAGGTATCCTCTATTGTTGAGAGTACTTCTTATGATACCTTGACCATTTCTGAGTTGTTTAGCAAGCTGAAGGCCACTGAGGTAGACATCCAGCTGAGATCAAATCTCACTGGCTCTGGATCAAAGTCCCTGGCCCTTGCTACACCTTCTGTTGATCCCTCTGCTGTGAGTTGTGCTGGTTTCTCTTTGATGTCTATCACTGAGGATCAGCTTGAGTCTTTGGGAGATGATGACCTGTGTCTTTTTAACAACCGGGTGCGTCGTGTCTATGACAAAAGGATGTTCAAAAGACATGGCACGAAATCCGGGTGTTTTGAGTGTGGTGATCCAGGACACTTCATCGCCGACTGCCCCAAGCGCAATGGCCACAAGAAGGGCACCGGTGGTGGCTTCCATGACTCCGGCAAGCACGACAGCTCTTCCTTCAACAAGGGCAAGCCGAAGACCAGATTCTTCAGAAAAGCCCTAAAGGACTACCAGCAAGAGAACAAGAAGCGCGACAAGGCCTTCTTCGCCGAGATGGAGAAGAGCTACTCCAAGCAGTCCACGTATTCAGCATCATCATCTCTTGATTTATCTGGCTTTTCGACGCCGACTTTGGTGGGTGCCGGTTGGATCGCAAGTCGACTTCCGGTACTTGCCAGTTTCTCGGTTCTTCTCTTGTTTCTTGGTCTTCTCGAAAGCAATCTGGAGTTGCTCTTTCGACCACTGAGGCTAAGTATGTAGCTGCTGCTAGCTGCTGCTCACAGTTAGTTTGGATGATTTCCACTCTGCGAGATTTTGGGTTATTCTTTCCTACCAGAGTTCCTTTGTTTTGCGACAGCACCAGTGCTATTAGTGTAGGGAAAAACCCTGTCTCCACTCAAAAACCAAACACATTGATGTGCGCTTTCACTTTCTGCGGGATCAATATGAGAAAGGTGTCATTGACCTTGTTCATGTTGATACCCATCATCAGTTGGCTGACATTTTCACCAAACCCCTAGATCAGTCTACCTTTGAGCGTTTACGAGGGGATTTGGGTGTTGTGTATCCTTTTTAGGATATTTTGCGTCAGTTGTTCTTTCTTCTTTACTCTTTTCTTGAGTCTTTTTGTGTGTGTTCATATCTTGCATATTCACATATCACACTTTAGAGCTGCTTATGTTATATGATTGAACTGCTTTACTTATTCTAGCTGGTACATGCTTTTGAATACTTGTCATTGATCATGCTTTGGTTCAGTTCACTTAATATATCTGATATCTGTCATATGCATGGCTTTTATGCCTTAAAACTTGAAAAATGATCACCATTACTTCTAGTAACTAGCATGTGTAGGCTGAATGCTTTTGCTATCTGTTACATGCCTTGTAGCTAGTTCCTGACTTAGATGCAAACATGCAACTTGGACATCTTTCTGCTTTAAAACATGGAAATGTGCTATAAAAATGATGAAAAATCAAGAAAAATGAAAATTCCATGCCTCTTTATGCATAACTTGCCAAGATCCAGGTGGGTTTGCTTTGTCGCATTGCATTGTTCTAGACTGCGTACCATAGCACTTTGGTATGAACTAGGACAATGTAGTGTATGCCAAGATCAATGTCTTAAGCTTCTGATGGTCCAGATCTGGCCTAGGCTTGACTTGGTCGGTCAGCATAAGGTTTGACACGCAAATAACCCCTGTCATAAATGAAAAAGAGAAAAGAAAAAGCTTGAAAATTGAAATGATAACAAGTTTGCTGAAGCACTTTGATTTGGACAATGCTTATCTTGGTAGATATCAGTTAGCTTTTGCATCTCATGCTTTACCTTGCTTGTTTACTAGAAAATGTGGTGATGCTTTTGTTTGCAAAAACTGAAAAATGCGTGCTAATGACTTTCTTTAGATATCATCTGTTGCACTGATCATGCCATGTGTCTTAGACAGTATGTCTTTTGCTCTACTTGTTAGATGTTGTAATTGCAGTCAATCATATCTGAGAAGCATGCTTTCTACACTCCACATGCACCCCAGTTGCATTCATTACATATTTTGAGGGGGAGTTGCATTTCAGGGGGAGTCTGTGTCTCTTTTGAGTGCTTGATGAGTTCACTTGTCAACAAGGGGGAGAAATTTTGGGATAAGAGTTCAAGGGGGAGTTTTGGCTTTCTCTGAGATTTGTTTCAGGGGAGTTTCTGTCCCGTTTGTCCTTACTCTTTTAATATTCTTGTTGATGGTTCTGAGATCGCACTCATTTTGAGCTTTTACATTTAGGTTAACCATAATGACCACTTCTTGCTTTTGTTTGGCTTTTGGTCATTAGGGTTAAATTTTTGCTTCTTTTCTTGTGCTTTGTTTTACATGTTTCCACAGTTGTTTGCAGGTACTGAAGAGCTGAAGAAGTGAAGTGTTGACAATGCACTCATCAAGGGGGAGATTGAGGAGCCATGCTGAATAGCGTGGGCCTCATGGCTCCAGATGTGATGAGTCATTGTCAACGATAGTCAAAGAGGACTGAGAAGAGTGAAGATCTGCTGCGTCATGGGCCGTGTGTGACTCAGGTACACGGGCAGCAAGCGACTGTCGGGCAGAGGAGGCTGCGAAGTCGGGCTGGCCCAATCCGGGTACATGGGCCAGGAGCAGCAGAAGACCCACTGGGCTGTTGACCAGGATTGACTCAGGTACACGGGCGGTGAGTGATTGCCGGGCTGAGAGAGCTGCGGAATCGGGCCGGCCCAATCCGGGTACCTGGTGCAAAGCCAGTGGAGGCTTTGTCAGTTTCGGCGCAAAACTGACAACCGTCGATCTTGTATCGGATTGTCCAGAAGAGAAGCTGTAGTCGCTACGAAAGCTTAGCTTCCAGATAAGTCATCTGTATTTCTAGGCCCACAGTCAGTCAGTCGAGTCTGTAAAAATTCCTAAGGGCAGTTGAGTCTTTTCCTTTATTTCAGCGTTTGTAAAAAACCCTAAGGGGCTGGTGGAATATTCCTAGTGTTGGGCAGCCTATAAATAGGGCCCCAATCCCTAGGGTTAGGTCACCCTTCCATAAATCATTTTTCATTCATTCCCTGGGTCATTTTTGGTTCCTACGTTTGTCTCTCTCCTATTGTGCGCCGCTAGGCTCCTGCTCTTGATATTTTGCCTTGCATTTATTCAGTTTTTCCTGATGCAGTGAAGCTTCTATTCTCTGATCGTGCGCAGCATATCTGCAGCAGTTTTTATGGCTTCGTTTCACGTGCATAGCCATTTTTCTTGAGTGTTTGTGCTTCTGTTGCTCATGTTCTTCACGTAAGTAGTAATTGTTCTTGCGTGGTGCAAGTAGTACCTACTCACTGTAGCAACAGTACACTAGTACTCTAGCTTGCATTTCTGCGCAGCTTTTTGATCGAATTGACAGGGCTAAAGTCCCTTTTCCGGCTGTTTTCTGGCGAAGCCCCTTCTCTCTGTTCGAAGTCCCTCAGCTCCGTGAGGCAGGCTTCGATCTGACATTCTCGAGGGCTTCGCTTGAACTTCGACTTCACGTTGTGTCCTGTGTTGCTAGTTTCGAAGTCCGTTTTTTGTGCACTGTCAGCTTGACATACTTCGACCGTCTGTGCGAAGGTATACTCCGACAGGCTTCGAAGTTGGCTTCGAAGCTAGTCTCTCTGATATACTTCGCTCGACGTGAAGTCTCTGAGATCTTTCTGCTGTTGTCATTTTCGAGGGTTGCAGTTTGTGTGTTCGAAGGTTGTCGTTCGAAGTGTGTTTGTCACCTTCGATTTCTTGTGTGACAACTCTTACAAACTTCGTTTCGAAGTTGATCTGTCTGTGTCGAAGGTTATCATTTCAGCGATCTTTCTTCTATCTTGCTAGCTCCGAAGGCAAAGTGTAGGCTTCGTTTTGGTTTCTCTATCGTGTGTCGGGCTTCGCTACTCTTTCGAAGGTTATTTTCTGTGAGCTTGTTCGAAGCTTTCTGTTCGAAGTTTAGACTTCGAAGTACATTGTTCGAAGCAAGCCTCGACACTGACATACTTAGCTTCGAAGCATACTTCGTTCTCAGTTGCACTCGAACTAGGATAGACAACAAACCTTCGGCAATTTCACAACAGCATTCGGCATACTTCGCCACTAACCTCCGAAGCAGGCTTCGACCAGCGAAGCAGGCTTCAACCAGCGAAGCAGGCTTCGACCAGGAGACAGATTCGAACAGTAACTTCTCATCTCACTTTATTTATACTTGGATCATTCATTGAGAAGTTTATCTTGCCATGTCTTGTGTATACTGTTTATTTGTCTATTAGCACTGTATTGGTGTTTCTCTATTTTTAACATCAGTTGCTTCTAGGCTAGATACCTTTAGACTTAGGCAATCTGTTCATGCTTTGCTACTTAGTCTTTTGAGGTGCGTTGGGTATTGGGAGCAGGCCATTGATTCGAAAGAATTTTTAGGCGCCCATTCACCCCCCCTCTGGTCGCTACTTTCGGTCCTCCAACTACCTCGAGCGAAGCTTTGGGCGGGGCTCCTCCGACAAGGCGCCCTCCGCTCACCGCACTGAATCCATCCAGGTGGTCAGGCGGGGTGACGAACCAAGGGCCCCAAGGAACTTCCCGGAGTCCGATAGGTTTTCAACTCCAAAGCTCGAAGATGGGTCGGACCGGGGGAAGCGTGTGGTGCTGTCCATATCTAGAGGATGGTCCATGGGCAGCATGTCAAAGAGGCAGCGAATGGAGTACGTTTGAGAATTCAGGCACATCGGGACTTCCACCTCCACCACGCTCCCCGAGTGGTCCCACGTACCCATCTCCTTAGCGATGCAGTTGGTGTAAAGTTCCCACACGCTGACCCCCTCGTTATCAGGGCTGACGTCGCTAGCGTAGAGGTGCGTCACATTCTGGTCGATGGAGGTAGCTCTGCTGACATCATTTTCGTACAGGCCTTCAACCATCTCTGCATCTCCAGGAAGCACATGCTTCCCACCTCCCGGCCGCTCCAAGGCTTCGTAGGGCCACCCCTCGACGCCCTTAGTCAAATAGGCCTAGAGGTGACCTTCATAGAAGGTCCCCTTTTGCGCTCTGAGGAAGTCATCTTCGACGTTGTCGATTCCCCCTACGCCTACAACGCCATCTTCAGAAGGGGTATGCTCAACCGGTCTGGGGCCATTGCACACCACAACTACATATGCCTCAAGATGTCGACCCCAGGAGGGGTCTTGTCTGTCCTCGGTGATCAAGCCGTGGCCCGTTGGGTGGAGTATGGCCACTCTGCTCCGCTAGAACCAAGCCAGGTCCACAGCATCCGTGAGAGCTCGGATGGTGTCTAAGCAACCGATGGCGTCGATGCCCCCCACTCCACGCCAGGCCCCCCCACCCCAAAGGGCCAGCCACCAAGCCGCACCCGGAGGGTAAGTGATCACCAAGATCCTCGTTAAAGATGACAAGGAGTACCCCATCCAGTTTGGTAGGGGGTCTGGAGCCAGAGGTACTGGCCAAGCTAGAATAAGTTGTCAAAGATAACCTCGATATCTTCGCTTGGTCGGATGAAGATATATCGGGGGTCGACCGCGCCATCATTGAGCACTCCCTCTCGGTCAATCCGAAGGCTCGCCCAGTCCACTAGGGGCTCTGCAAGCTATCCTCCGAATGAGCCAACCTCGCCAAAGCTAAAGTCGAGAAGTTGCTCAGAGCCGGAGTCATCCGGGAGATTAGCCACACGGAGTGGCTATCAAACCCCGTGTTTGTCCAAAATAAAACTTCTGGAAAATGGCGCATGTGTATTGATTTCACATCTTTAAAAAAAGCTTGCCCACGTGACCCCTACCCTATGCCCCGTATCGACCAGTTGGTTGATTCCATGACCAGCTCGGAGCTCCTCAACTTCTTGGACGCATACTCCGGGTACCACTAGATCTGGTTAAAGTAGGAAGATCATGCCAAGACCAGCTTCGTCACTCCCTCCGGGGTATTCTGTTATATAAGAATGCCCTTCGGCCTAAGGAATACCGGGGCCACATTCTCTAGGATAATCGCAAAAGCTTTAGGTCACCAAATCAGCCGCAACATCGAGGCCTCTATGGATGACATTGTAATCAAAAGTGCAAATAAGCACCAGCATAGCCTAGATATAGCAGAGACGTTCGGGAGTCTCCGAGCCTACAAAATCTGCCTAAACCTGGACAAATGTGTCTTCAGGGCCCGTGTCGAAAAGCTGCTAGGGTATTTGGTTTCGAGTCAGGGCATTGAGGCAAGCCCTACCCAAGTCAGCGCCCTTCAGAACATGGCCCCTCTGGAGAACCTGAAGAAGGCTCAGAAGCTAGTGGGACGCCTCATAGCCCTTAGTCGCTTCTTGGCCAGGTCAGTAGAGCGAAGCTTACCAATATTCAAGGCATTATGAGGATCTAAAGATTTCGCTTGGACTCCCGAGTGCCAGCACTGCTTCAATGAAATCAAGGAGTACCTTGCAAATCTGATCACACTCACCACACCGCGCAGCGGTGAGACCCTCTTCATCTACCTCGCCGCCACTAGCTTCGCAGCAAGAGCCGCTTTAATCTAAGAAGAAGAGGCCAATGGAAAGTTGGTTCAATGGCTAGTGTACTTCATGTCCAAAGCCCTCTCCGAAGCAAAGTGGCCTACACTCTCGTTATGGCCTTCTAGAAATTGCGGCACTACTTCCTAGCCCACGGTATCGTCATCCCAACATCATACCCTCTTGGGGACATGTTCCGAAATAAAGATGGTACCGGAAGGGTAGGAAAGTGGGCAGTGGAACTGGCCCCCTTCGACATCACCTTCGTCGCTAGAACCTCCGTCAAGTCTCAAATCCTCGCAGACTTCGTCGCCGAGTGGACTCCGGCAACAAGCTATGTTCAAGATACGGCAAGTGACGGAATTTGGACCATCTTCTCCGATGGCGCATACCAGGCTTCAGGAGCAGGAGACGGAGTAGTCCTCATCTCCCCTTTGGGACAGCAAGCATTGTACTCTGCGCGATTGAATTTCAAAGCCACAAACAATATAGTAGAATACGAAGGCGTGTTTTTAGGCCTTCGAAAAGCTCACGCACTAGGTGCCACCAGGATAATTGTAAAAACAGATTCTCAAGTCGTGGTCGGGCATGTAGACAAGAGCTTCCAAGTACAGCACCCTGAGCTCGCTGCATATCTCGAAGCAGTACGCAAGATTGAAGCAGCCTTCAAGGGGATTTCCGTCCGGAGCATCCCGTGAAGCGACAACCAACAGGCAGATGACCTCACCAAATCAGATGCTGGAGACCAGACACTGCCCCCAGGGGCTTTATTCAAAGAGTTGACCAAACCTTCTGTATCCCCGATAGAAGACGCCTTGGTCTGGGCCCCAGAGGATACCCGACATCGCCTCCATAACCCGCCCAAGTCCTCTGCACAACCACCGATGATTGGTGAGTTCCGATCCTAAAGTTGCTAAAGGGTGATGATGAACTCCATCCAGGTCCCGAACTCTCGTGGCTCCAGCATAGAGCCCGACGCTACAAGATCATCAACGGAGCCCTGTACAAGTCTGGTGTATGCTCCCCGTTGCTTAGGTGCATCTCTTGCCCCAAAAGCTAGCAAGTACTCTGGGATATCCACAAAGGTCTATGTGCTAGTCATCTGGCACCCCGGGCCCTCGCAGGAAAGACCCTACGCCAGGGCATTTATTGGCCCACCATTATGGCCGATACCTAAGACGTCGTGCGCACCTGCCAAGGGTGCTAGTGGATGGGAAGGTGAAGCCATCAGCCCCCTACCCCCTTGCAGGTCATTACCCCCGTATGGCCCCT
Organism: Zizania palustris; assembly: GCA_019279435.1. Taxonomy (NCBI): domain Eukaryota; kingdom Viridiplantae; phylum Streptophyta; class Magnoliopsida; order Poales; family Poaceae; genus Zizania; species Zizania palustris. The sequence continues at coordinate 80,111,585 of JAAALK010000079.1, forward strand.
ATCCCGATGGGGAATGGATCTCATCGGCCCGTTTCCAAGAGCCAGAGGCAACTTGCGCTTCGCCATCGTCGCCATCGAGTATTTCTCCAAATGGGTCTAAGCCGAGCCACTGACCGCCATCACCTCGAAGAGCGTCCAGAAGTTCTTCTAGCAGAACATTGTTTGTCGGTTCGGGGTACCCAAGAAGCTCACATTGGACAATGGCACTCAGTTCGACGTCGGCACATTCAAGGTATTTTGCAAAGAACTCGAGGTGCAGCTGTGCTTTGCTGCAGCCCGGCATCCGCAATCTAACGAAGTCGTCGATAGAGCTAATGGAAACATCCTCTCCGGTCTCAATAAAAGGATGGACCGAGGAGTTGCCCAAAATACTATGGTCCATTCGAACCACACCTTCCAAGGCAACCGGGTTCACCCCGTTCTAGCTGTTGTTCGGAGACGAAGCAATGACCCCTATGGAGATCAAAGTTGGCTCCCTACGGGCCACAAAACCCAAAGCCGAACAAGGATGTGATATCTCCCTCGACCTCTCTGAAGAAACAAGGCTCCGGGTTGTAGCCAATCTCTCCAAGTACCACAACCAGACGAAGGCCTGGTACGACCCCAAGGTCAAGCAAAATGAGTTGAAGCCGGGGCACCTCGTCCTCCAAAGCGTCCCTGCCCCGAAGAAGCTCGGCAACAAATGGGAGGGGACGTACATCATTGTTGGCTCTGGTAGGCCAGGATCGTTTAGATTAGCCACCCTAGAAGGTGAAGATTTGAAGCACACCTGGCACGCTGAGCATTTGAAGCAATATTACACATGACTCCAATGTAATTATTCCATCCTTCAACATGATTTATCCCCACCCTTTTTTATAAAAGACATTTGTCAAATGGAACGTTTTACCAAAGTGGATGCACTACGGTATTAATGTGTTCCGGGCCAGCAGCAAGGATTCCGAGCCCCGGCTCGAAGCATCCTACATACGAATTACGAGCCCTGACTCGAAGCATCCTACATACGGATTCTGAGCCCCGGCTCGAAGCATCCTACGTTCGGATTCCGAGCCCCGGCTCGAAGCATCCTACAATATGGACACCAAACACCGGCTCAAAGCATCCAACCTATGGCTCCCAAGCTCCAGATCACAGCACATTGCGTGCAGCCGACAAGTCGCCTACCCGTAAGGAGGGGCGGGAGGAGTAGGTTGGGAGCGGCCAGAGTTTATTAAATTGATATAGACATTCAAAGCAAATAAGGCTCCAGTTTTATTAAAATGAATAGGCTCCAATTACAACTCGAAGTAGGACTCGAAACCTAGGAGAAGTCAGTATCTAAGCCGAGTAAGAATTGTAAGCCTTTTCGGTCTTGTAGGATGGCCTAACCTTGGGAGCTCTCTACAACCCGCATCTTCGGAGCCCGTGGAGCCACTCGCGTAGAGCGCTTCTTCTCCATCTTCTTCAGAGCCCTCCAAGCCCTCTGGTCCTCTTGGAGTTGCGCCTAGGTGTGCAGGGGTTGGTCCTCGGATTCCAGCTCGCTAAGACCTAGCTCTGTGTCGGACCAGTCCACGAGCTCCGGTGATGACGATGGGGCTCGCTTCCCTTTCTCTTCTTCCTTTATAAAGGCTAGTACCTCGTGCAAAAATTTGGGGATAACAGACCCACGGTCGTCCCGAGGCACACTAAAGCGAGCACGCCTAGGGATGGCAATAGGGTATGATGGGCATGGGTAGTCCATACCCATACCCATACCCGTTTACCAGACGGGTAGAAAATCGTGCCCATACCCGTCACCCGCGGGCGCCGTATACCCGTGGGTATACCCATTTACCCACGAAGAGAAAATACAGTCACATGGAGAGAAGAAGCGGAGGCTAGCCCTAGCAGCGAGGCGGTGCTCAGTGGGGAAGCGCAAGGAGCGGCGTAGGTCTAGTGAAGCTCGGTTATGAAGCGTGGGGACAGCATCAGGCGCAGATGCCGGCACTAGGGCCTGGCCACCTAGGTGGAGGCTGAAGAGAGAGAGGTATACAGGAAGGGAGAGAAAGGGGGAGAGGGAGGGAGTGGGAGGGAGCTAGCGACTGGGGGTGGAGAGACGGAATGGGAGGGACTAGGGAGCTGGCGCTGGGGGTGGTGGGAGAGAGGGAGGAGAGAAGCTGAATGGGCTAGGGTTTTGAGGATGTTTTTATATTTAGAGTTATTGGGTAAACGGGTAAACGGGTATGGGTAGTCAATACCCATACCCGTACCCATTTATCCGTCGGGTACGATTTTAGGAACATACCCGACCCTATTAGGGTTTTTACCCACGAGTAAATGGGTAATCGGGTCAAATTACCATCCCTAAGCACGCCTATCAGCCCTGAGGGCTTCGAAGATAGCCCATTGGTGCTGAAGGGTCTCGTCCTCGTCAAGTACTTCGACCTCGAAGTCAGAAGCATCAGAAGGACCCTGAACGGTTTTCAAAAGAAGTAGCCTTTCTTTATTGATAAGTTGTGAAATTTCTATTATAGGATTTGCTTTACAAAAGGCCCTAGGAAGAAACTACACCTTCGGATCCGAAGGAGGAACGATGGAGGAAGGCTTCGGAGAAGGCCGAGGAAGGCTCATCCAATGGGCTTCATCCATCCAAGCATTCACCGTTCCCGGTCCCTCCGCTTTCCAGGTCGCCTGAAGAGCTTTCTAGGCCTTTGTAGCCACGGGGGTCGGGGAAAGAAGGCGACTTGCCCCGAAAGCAGTCGGAGGCATCCCCAGTGTCGCCGGGAGTATGCCTCTGGTGGCCTCTAGATGATGGAGGATGCCGAGGGCGGCCACTCGCCCCGAGACTTCCCCGTATCTGGACGCCATGGAGTCCACCTACCGGACGGTGGCCTGAATGAATCTCACCCAGTGGCTGAGGGGCTCGCGGGTGGCGTCGAAGGGTGCACATGACGTCCCGAAGTGCTCCAAGACCCTTCAGAGGGCCCCACAGCATCGGAGAGCCTTCTCACCCTAGGCTAAGGACTCCGTCACCGCCTCGTTCTTGGCCAAGAGGTCCTCAACCGTCTGCTCCAGCTTGATTCCCTAGACCCTCAGGGCTTTGGCGTTGGTCACCTTCGAGTGAAGCTCCTCGACCTCGGTGACTTGGGCCTTGAGTGCATCAGCTTCGGTGGCCTAAGTCCGGAGTTCTTTGACCTCAGCCACTTGGGCGTGGAGCGCGTCGGCTTTGGTGGCCTGGACCCGGAGCTCTTCGACCTCCGCGACCTGGGCACGGAGTATGTCTACATCGGCGGCCCGAGCCTAGAGCTCTCCGATCTCGACGGTCTTGGCACGAAGGCCTACGACCTCCACCTCCAGTACACAGAGCCTATCTACTTCGGCAGCCTGCCTCAAGAGCTTCGCCGCCTCGATGGTCAAGGCCTTGCATTTGGCCCTGAGCTCCTGTGTGGCTTCTTCAGCCGCTTCGGCGTGCTCGTGGAGCCCCGCGGCCTCGCGCTCGTGTCGTCCCCGCTCTGCGGAGAGGGACACCAGTGATCCCTGGGTCAAGGTGAACAAATGCACATGAAAACAAGCGCGAAGGTAAGTTGGAGGAAGAAGGAAGAGCAAGGGGCTCATTCAGTAACACCGAGGGGGCTCACCTAGCTCGCCGCACTCTCAATAGCAAGATTAAGGTCAGCCCCATCTGACCGGCCGATCTTCGACACCAACTCGGTGCTCCTTAGGCCCAAGTAAGCCTGATGAAGGGGCGCGGTCCGTGTCGCGAACTCCGAGTTAGTTTTCACAAATGGGACTAGGAGAGGAGCACATGTGCACGCGCCCCGGGTCCACGATTGGAGGGACTTCGGCCCCCGGAACAGCACCCCTGTGGACTCTACCTGAGTTCACCTCCTCATATGACCCCAAGACTTCCACCACCTCAATGAGAACTCTGGCCCTCGCCCCGGTGACGTCTTGGGGAGGCAGGAGCAGGGGGGAACCCCGATCCGAAGCACCTGTCCAGAAGTAAAGGTAAATGGTTAGCATTAAGCATATGAAACTTGCAGGATCCAAGGGCAGCCCGCGCAAAGCCTCCTACCTTTGCTCCCACCTTTGGGCAGAGGGTCTGAGGAGTGCACGATCGTCGGGGACTGAGGCCGGTAGAAGAACTCGTCCATCGAGTTCACCGGAGAATCACCTAGCGCGGTGACCAATTTGGCCACGACATTGGCTCTCCCCACCACTTCCGCTAAGGGATCGGTCAATCCCCCGAGGGCCAAGCTATCCCCTTCGGGGCTCCCATGGGAGCTGGCTGGGACTTCCTTCGATACCATGCCGGGGGGCGAGGCAATTCGCGGGGCAACCCTCATCCCCGCGTCGCCTCCCTCCGGCTCTGTTCTCAAGGGAGGACAAGGCAGTCCCCCAAGATCGAAGCCTCAGCGCTGTTGTCGTCGTTTGCAGTTTGTCTCGGTGCGGGGATACCGAGATCTATAGTGGGAGAGACTGTCTCGGCTCCCGTTCCCCCGCTAAAGGACTCCTCCTCTGAAGTGGAGCTGGATGAGAGGACGAGGGAGAGACGCTTCGGACCCTTCGAAGTCTTCTTCGTGGGGTGCTTCGAATATCTCGCCGCGTCGGGGTCTGCCCCCTCTTCTTTGGGGACGAACAAGGTAAATCCACGTCCGGAAGGCACGAGAGAGGGAGCCGGAGGGCGCTCCACATGCGGTTGAATCACTCCTAGGACCCCATGAGCTCCATCATCCGTTTGCGCTCGGCCGAAGTAGGAGCCCCGAGGATATTATCGGTGATGCGGGAAACCAACTCTGGGGTCTTGACCATGCATGACCCTGCAAGGTTAGGAGGTTCTTTCAGTATCTTAACTAACCTATCAAGTCACAATCTACCCATTGCAGGAAGAATGAAGCAGGGCAAACCTAGCGAGCTGGAGAACGTTTCCAAAGATGACCCCTCTTGGGCGCTCTGGAGCGAGATGGGCCACGCCTCCATCAAGGGCGAGATCTCGAGGGAAACAAACTCCTCAATTAGATCCCACATACTCATTCGGCGGGTGAAAATCTAAAGGAGTTGGATGCGGGCGAAGACCGAGCCAGCGTCGACCTCGATATTCGCTTCCTTCCGGAACCATACGTGACACGGGGGCCCCGCCATCCCGGAGTTCAGCCCGACCGCCACGTAGAACCAGTGGCGTATCCACTCTGAGTACCACCGCTCATTGATAGCCTTCGCCGAGAAGAAGTTGGCATACTCCTTTCGGAGCTAGAAATTGATGCTCCCGTACGCCAGCACTAGGTCCTCTGTCTTCTTCGGTTGGCAGTAGGCTTCATGCATCTTCGCAAAAACCTCGACCCGCCCTTCGCAGCCCTCGGCCCTCATGGCCCATTCGAAGATCGCCAGACGGGTGACCACGTTCAGAGATAACTGAGGCAGCTCCAGGTGGAATGCGTCAAGGACTCCCGCTATAAGCTCTGAAGTAGGGAACCCGAGCCCGGCATCGAAAAAGGCCTCGAAAATGACCACCTTGCCTTTGTGCGGCTCTAGGACGGTCTCCAACCCTGGCCGTCTGGCTTCCACGCCGGGGCCAAGGCGGTGTCGGACCGCGCTCTCCATCGACTCATCCGTGCCGGCCGACTTCTCCAACACCAGGGTTTGCTCTCAGAATCTCTCTAAGGAAGGTCGGAGCTCTTGGGGGCCGCGAGTTTTAGAAGGATTTGGGGCTATCGCCGCCGCCACCGCGGTTGCTTGCCTTTGTAGGAACCGGGGATCGACTGTTGGGACGGCACCTCCTTCCCTCGACATCTTCAGATATGAGGGCTGCCAGGGATCAAAGCTACAAGAGACAGGCGCGAAGGCAATACTGGAATAGGGGAATGCAGGCAGAGCTCACGGGGCTCTAGATGGAGCAAGTTGTGGCCACAGGAGAGGACTTATATGTTGTGCGCAAGCGCGAGGTCTCATTAATTGCTTGGCCGGTTCACGTTCTCCCAAAAGGCAGCGCGCGGAATAGGGATGAGCCGCATTGAAGCCGTCCTCGGGCCTAGCGCCCAGGGGCTGGAGCCCAAGCACCACGACATCGACTCGTCAAGCGCGTCGGTCAAGATTCCCCAACGCTCGGTTTCCGCACAAGGGTGTCCACAGTGAGTTCGTTTCTAATAGAGCATTCTCATGGGATTATCTTCGGCGCTCCCTCCCATTCTCATTTGCAAGGCAGTCGAACGGGCGGAAATGAGGGGCTACTGTTGGGGGAGATAATCCCAATGGTACCCGGGAAGCATAAAGACTACAACACAGACCCCAAGGCACGACTCCAGGAGCCTAGGAGTCGTGCGGCCGCAGGCATCGAAGGTCCCGGCGAGGCTTGGGCCGAACTCGACTCCCGAAAGTGTGGAGCCCTAGTGTCAGAGTGAGGCCCGAGTTCTAAGGCTCTGAACTGGAGATCGGAAGGAAGGCCTCTGGACTCCGAGGGCCATCCGAAGGCGACCCCGAAGATGGCTGCGTTGAAGCCCCGAAGGGGGGTGCGGAGCTTACCAAGGGGAGGCGACATCGGAGTACGTCATCTGCGACACGCTATAGTCCCAAAGGTCGAGGCGGGCAGCCAATACCTGTCTAGTCTGGTTAGGTATGCGGCGAGACCGCGGCGACGCACTGTAGTGATTGGCATTGTAGCCACGTCACTAAACGACTGGCAGAGTAGTTAGACTTGTACCCCTGCCAGCTAGGGGCATGACAATTGTACGGTGCACGTATGTCAGAGGGGTCAAAGGGTATTGGGTTAGTGTAGGGCTCCATTATAAATACCCCCTTTTGTATTGTACATAGAGACAACCCGTGATCCAAGAATACAACTTTTAGCTAAACCTTCCACTTTAGAGTCTCTCAAAAAACCTGTCGGCGTAATCTTTTACGACAACATAATTTTTTATATATCGTTGACCATTGATTTATGAAAATAAGATCAGTAACTCTCAAACTGGGCTGAATAGATCTTTTTCTGAATTTATATATGCATTCGTCGGATACCAACGATATCATATCTATTTTCACGTCCGAAAAAATATATTTAAATCTAAATCTATATCCAAAACAAAAATATAGATCCAAATCCATTTTTTATTTGATCACAAACTATCCAGATCTCTTTCATCCTAGGTAACACCACCGAGACTAAGAATCACATAATGAACGGTGAAACACACTGTTCTACGTGGCAAAGGAGCAAAAGAAAAAGGCAAAAAGAAAACAAGTGTGAGTAAGAAAAAAAGATCAGAAATAAAAAGGCAAAAAAAGCAAAAAAAAAAGAGAAATCTAGAAGTAGGGGGGCCCACACCACCTGCATACCAACCTAGGATAGGATCCTCCCCAAAATACCCCTACTCGATCTCAGCCGTCGGATCCACCTTATCCGAATAGTGCCCGTCTGCGATTCACCGTACGGCCTTATAAATAGCCGCCGCACCCATACCCTCCACCGCTTCTTTCTTCCTCGCGCTGTCATCCCGCGACGCCATCGGGGCGACACGCGCCATCGCCGGAGAGGAGAGAGAAATCCAGAGGGGAGAGGAGGCTCTAGAGAGAGGCTTCCTTCCTGGGGGTAGGGTTCATATGGCGGCCGCGGGGGCGACGGAGAGGGAGATTCTGGATGCGTTCGAGGCGGCGAGGAAGGCGGCGGACGCGGCCGGTGCGGAGGAGGAGTCGCCGGAGGCCGCCCGCTGCGTCGACGCGCTGCGCAGGCTGCGCGGCGCACCCGTCACCACCTCCGCGCTCGTGTCCACGCAGGTGAGCCACTGCCGCATCAGCACCAGCACCGCGGCCCGTGAAGGATTAGGAATTGAAATCTAGTACTCTGTTTGTTCCGGCGGTTTAGGAAATCTCGGGCGGGTTCCTGAAGGGGAATGCGAATTTGGATTCTTGGCCTCGATTTGTGGCTTCACATTCCATTGCGTTGTTATAATTTTGGGTGATATTTTTGTGCTATATGTGCGCAAGTTATTAGACATTTAGATGCGAAAATAGTTGGGGATTTTGAACATTAGGACACTTGCTTGGCCTATGTTTTGTTCTGCTGCAAGTCTAAGGAATGTTCAGATTACTTGATTTGGTAGCCCGTGCAGATTTTACGGATGTTTCAGTGGGCAGGGTTAGTTTGTTTGAATTTGGACAAGAGATTGCAACCATTATTGAGAGGTTGCTAACCGTGGAAACATCATACATGGGTTGTACTGAGCTGGGCAGAGGCAATTTTGCATAGTCACTAATTTTGCTTGTCTGAAGTGGTGTTAAATCTGGTTGTGGGCATATAATTTATGCCAATCAGTTATGTTAGTTTACATCATGCTTTGAAGAAATTGAAGTATGGTGATTAATAGTCCAATGAGCTGTGTTGTTCATTCATGTTGGTTGCACGGGAACTAGTTTTCGGGTAGAAGTGTGGGGTGTCCACCACCTTGTAATGCAAATGTTTTTCTTTATTGTTTGTTTGGGGGTAGCAAGTGTGTCATAGTCTCATAGATTCATAGTGGAACTCTCTTTTTCATTAGAAAAAAGTATCGACGGCAGAATGATACCCTTTATTGTCACTTCAGGTACCTTACAAATATATATATATATATAGAGAGAGAGGAGCGCTATTCTACATCACGTGTGTAGAATAACTATTCTACACCGACTACTTTCAGTAGTGGATTTTCTCAGTAGAATAACTATTGAGTACTATTTTTTTCTCAGTAGTAGATTTATCGGTATAATAGCTATTATACACCCGTGATGTAGGATAACATTTGTATATATATATACATATACGGGAGCGCTATTCTATACCACGTTTGTAGGATAGCTATTCTACACCGATTACTTTCAGTAGTAGATTTTCTCAGTAGAATAACAATTGAGTACTACTTTTTTATAAATAGTAGATTTCTCGGTAGAATAGCTATTCTACACCCGTGGTGTAGGATAACATTTGTATATATACATATATATTTCTAAGTATTAGATTTCTCGGTAGAATAGCAATTCTACACCCGTGGTGTAGGATAGCATTTGTGTATATATATATATATATATATATATTTCTAAGTAGTATATTTCTCAGTAGAATAGCTATTCTACATCCGTGGTGTAGGATAGCATTTGTATACACCACGGGTGTAGAATAACTATTCTACCGAGAAATCTACTACTTAGAAATATATATATATATATACAAATGTTATCCTACTGTCATGGGTACAAGGAATTCTACAAAACTAGTCTTATTTATTGATAGTAAAATGAAGTAGATGGTCAAGGGCCTTGGATCTCGTCAGTGCGGCAGAGCTGTAATAGCCCGACGCACCAATGAGGCAGGGGATACAAGAGGCAAAGCCTAAACTGAATTCTCGACGACCTAACTCTTACTAAGGCCATGTTTATACAGACACATGAGCAGCCCCTGAATTGATATAATCTGCTACATCTAAAAAATATCCTAACAGAACTAAACTAAATTATCCTAACCGAAATAGACTCTTTAACCTAACTGCTAGTCTACTACAGTACCGACAGTACTGTTCACAGGCAGGCCAAGCCCTTCGGCCCATAATTTAAGGCCATGACATCTCTTCCCCCCTTGAAAACCAGCTCGTCCTCGAGCTGGACTGTTGGTGCCGCCAAGGCATCCCACGTCGATCCCCCCAACCGTCGGCCATGCCGCCGTCCGTGCACGCGAGGGTGTGCTTTTGCGCGGTCAGGGAAGTAGTGTTGGCCTCCACAGCACTGTTGACGTCGTTGACCGAGCTGTCGCCGCCCAACCTGGCCCTACCGAGGCCGCCCGCACTGCCACTGGGGCGGCCCTGGCCGCCTCGCTCCCTGGTGGTGTGGAGGTGGATCCACGTGATTAGCTGTAGCCTGGGGAGGTTGTTGGCTAGGATTTTGGATGGGCACATCCAATGCGGTTACCCTCTCCAAGGGCTAGATCGGTTGCAGCTTCTCTTCAATCGCGTCAGCCTGCTCCTGGTCTGATCCTAACGTGCCTTGTGCTGCCTCTATGCGACTGATTACGATGATACATGCCCGTTGTTGCTGCTTGATGTCATTAACTTTGTCGATGAGAGAGTGCACTAGCTCCTCAAGGCGATCTAGACGTTTGCCGATGTCGTCACCGGTGGAATTGGCGTCTTTCCCTGAACTAGTGGCAGTCGAAGGCATGGTGGGCGAACCAATGGGCTCTGATATCAGATTGTCACGGGTACAAGGAATTCCACAAAACTAGTCTTATTTATTGATAGGAAAACGAAGTAGATGGTCAAGGGCCCTGGACCTCGTCGGTGCGGCAGAGCCGTAATGGCCTGACGCACCAACGAGGCAGGGGATACAAGAGGCAAAGCCTAAACTGAATTCTCGGCGACCTAACTCCTACTAACGCTCTATTTATATAGACATAGGAGCAGCCCCTGAATTGATCTAATCTGCTACATCTAAAACAAAAATAATCTTAGGCCATGACACCTACACCACGGGTGTAGAATCGCTATTCTAGCGAGAAATATACTACTTAGAACAAAGTAGTACTCAATTGCTATTCTACTGAGAAAATCTATTACTGGAAGTAGTCAGTGTAGAATAGCTATTCTACAAACGTGGTGTAGAATAGCGCTCCCATATATATAATTGTAACAACACATTTAAAGTTATGTCTAATATTATATTTAAAGTTTAGTTCAATAGCCTATTCATATAAATCTAGTCCAACAACTCATTTAAGGCCCATTAGTTTATTTTTCATCTCTAAACCCTAACCCTTTTCCCACTACACTCCTCTCAGACGCCACCTCTTCCCCTCTTCCCTCTTTTGTGCCACACCCTTCCTCGTTGCGCCGCACCCATCCTCTCCTCTCCTGATCTACGCCGTGTTGTGCCTAGCCTCTCTACACCGCGGATGCCAACTTATGTGGGGCACATAGGGGAGGAATTATTTAGTTCCTTCCCTGCTCCCTACCAGCAACATTAGAGGGTAAGACATCGAGCGTGTTACCCTCACCGAACGCTCTAGCACTAAAGCAACACTTTAATGACTATGGGGGAATACATTAATTTCCACTTTTTCCTTTTTGTTTTAGGTCAGCATCACTAGCATCAATCCTATCAATCACTCATCACAGACTCCGAAACCAACCCTTGGTTTCTCAATTTCCCCCTTGATGAGTGCATTGACAACTAAATTCAATTTCAAGGAAATTTGAAAAATGTCAGCACACAAGTGACCATAAAAACTCAGAAAAGAGCCAAATCATGTCACTTACAAAAGAATTTGTGTCCCCCTTTTTCAAAAGTGTAAAACTTCTTCGGCAAATCTCTCCCTTTGCAAGATAAGAACTCCCCTTGAGTTGAGTTATTTTCCCCCTTACTGCAGAGAACTCAAAAATTTCTCCCCCTTTGGCAATGCAAGCATCAAGGAGCATTTAAAAGATGCAAGGCTTCAAAATGGGCAGAAGTGCAAAGACATATAAAGCAAAAATATGCCAAACTGAATGCCAGTTTTCATGTGCTCAGCTCAATTTAACATGATATATAAACATGATGACAACATGTGATTTCATCATTTTGAAATAAAAGCATCACCACTCAATCAAAGTAACTAGACAAGTAAAATCAGGGACTGCGCAAAACTAGTCAATTTCTACTCTAGACAGACAAGTCCAGTTCAAGTGGAGTATTGAAAGCAAACTTGATGGAAAATGAATTTACTGTTCTTTTCATAATGTTAGGGGTTATTTGTTCGTCTACCTTATACTTTCCAATCAAGCAAAGCCTAGGCAAGAAAGCCATCAGAAGCTTAAGACAGTGATTTTGGCATACACTAAATCATCCCAGTTCATACCAAAGTGCAATGGTAAGCAGTCTAGAATAAAGTAGTGCGACAAACAAACCCACCTAGATCTTTTCATTTTGAGCATTCAAATCATGGATTTTGGATGTTTGATAAGTGAACAATTTATTTAGGGTTAATTTTTTCCGTGCCATTACAATTTTCACGGTTTGCCAATATGCCATCGGTGTGTCACTGACAGATGGGGGCCGCCACAGTCACTGACAGTGGCATATAGGCAATTTCTGAAAATTATAATGGCATGTGAGTAATTTTCCCATTTATTTAGCATTTAAAGAAAATATCCATGAGTAATATGATTTTTTAAGTTGCTATATTTAGCATCCAGAGAAAAGTAGTCTTGCTATCAAGCAGATAAAAGATAGCTAAAACAGTCCTACCTAAACATGCTAGATTCAAGACTAAGCAATGAACATGATTTGATTTTGAAAGGAAAATCGTGCACAAAATATATCAGACATATTAAATGGAGCTGAGCCGACATGATTACATGAATTAAAATTAGGCATATAAGTTCAAAACATGTAAATGCAATTTCACGCAAAACAAGCATATGCAAGACAATCAAAATCTGCTCCCCCTCACAAAATGCCGTAAGGGTGACAAATACCAAGTTCCCCACGCAAGTAGGCGAAACGTGAAGCATCGAGAGGTTTTGTGAAAATATCGGCTAGCTGGTGTTGGGTATCAACATATTGAAGTTCAATATCACTCTTCTCATTATGATCTCTGAGAAAGTGATACCGTACATCAATGTGTTTGGTTCTGGAATGCTGAACCGGGTTGTTTGCAATACTAATAGCATTAGTGTTGTCACAGAAAAATGGAACACTCTTGTAATCTAACCAAAAATCCCGCAAAGTAGAAACCATCCACAAAATCTGAGAGCAACAATTAGCTGCAGCAACATATTCGACCTCAGTCGTTGATTGTGCAATAGACTGTTTGCGGGAAGACCAGCAAACTAGCGAGGTACCCAGAAAATTACAAGTACCAGAGGTACTTTTCCTATCAATCCTACACCCAGCAAAATCCGCATCGGAATAACCTCGAAGACACAAAGAGGAAGACGCAGAATACCAAATTCCAAATTCGAGGGTATGCTTGAGATACCTGAAAATGCGCTTTACCGCTTGGCGGTGCGAAGCACGGGGCAAAGCCTGAAAATGAGCGCACAAACACACTGCGAAGTGTATGTCTGGCCTCGTAGCCGTCAAGTAGAGCAGTGAGCCGATCATGCTCCGAAACTCCTTCTGATCCACGGCTTCTCCATCCTCGTCGGGATCCAATGCTATCGAAGTAGCCATCGGAGTAGCGAGGGGCTTCACATCAGCCATGTCGAACTTCTTGAGAAGGTCCTTGGTGTACTTCGTCTGGTGAACGAATGTACCTTGTTTGTTTTGCTTGATTTGCAAACCAGTGAAAAATGTAAGTTCGTCTATCATGGACATTTTGAACTCCCTGTTCATGGCATCTGCAAACTCGGCAACCAAAGCATGAGAAGAGCCACCAAAGATGATATCATCCACATAGATCTGAACTAGCAGGAAATCTTTGTCATGCTTGAGAGTGAACAGGGTTTTATCAACAGATCCCATCAAATACCCTCGCTCAAGCAGAAAAGACTTAAGTCTATCATACCAAGCCCGAGGGGTCTGCTTGAGTCCATAAAAAGTCCTATGAAGTTTAAGGACTTTATGCGGGTATTTGGGGTTTTCAAAGCTAGGAGGTTGTTTTACAAAAACATCTTCACCTATGAAGCCATTAAGAAATGCACTTTTGACATCCATTTGATAGAGTTTGAATCCTTGGGATGTCGCAAAGGCAAGCAAAATCCTAATGGCCTCTAGACGCGCAACAGGTGCAAAAGTCTCAGTAAAATCAATCACTTCTAATTGAGAATAACCCTGAGCTACAAGTCTAGCCTTGTTTCTAACTACAGTTCCATCCTCCTCTTGTTTGTTTTTGAAAATCCATTTTATTCCAATGAAATGAACATTAGGTGGAGGATCAACTAAAGTCCAAACTTGGTTTCTCTCAAAATTTTCAAGTTCTTCATGCATGACATTGATCCAACTAGAATCAGAAAGTTCATGACTAACATCTAAGGGCTCAAAAGAAGCAACAAAAGCGGAATCAATGAAATGAGCATGAGAACGTGTTACCCTTTGATCAAGCTCACCAATGATCTACTCAGAAGGATGCATCCTTTGAATATGATGTGGAGCCTCTCGGCGGGATGCAGTCTCCCCCTCAACTTGTGCGTTGGTGTGGTCTAAAATGACCGATGTTGAGGTAGTTGCTTCGGGGCCTTGCGCTGAAGTGGTCGAAGCAGAGTCGGCTTTGGAGGTCGATGTCGAGGGTAGTAGAGGTTCATACTCGAAATCTCCGGGATCTTCATCTTTGAAGATGGTCTGCTCCATGTCGTGTTCATTTTCCTGTACAAAAATAGAACTAACAAAGGGGGTTGATTCATCAAAAGTCACATCACATGACTCGATGACAGTGTTAGTTTCCAAATTGTAAACACGATAAGAATGATCATGTGTAGTATAACCGAAAAAGATTCTGTCAGAAGAGCGCGACTCAAATTTATCCAAATTTCTACGTTTTAGGATAAAGCATTGACAACCAAAGACTCGAAGATGAGTAACTTTTGGCTGTCTCCCAAAACGCAGCTCATAAGATGTCAAGTTTAAAATTGAGCGAAAGAAGATTCGGTTTGAGATGTAACATGTAGTTCTTCCTCTCAACAACACCGTTCTGTTGAGGAACCCACGGAGCAGAGAATTGATGTTCTATGCCATGCTCCATGCAAAAGTCAACAAAGAGACTGTTCTTGAACTCAGTGCTATTATCACTTCGAATGAATTTCAATGCACCAGGGAGTTCAGTGAAAAATCTCAAAGTCAAGCTTCGAAAGTGTGAAAACACTTTATCCTTGCTAGTAAGAAAGAAGACCCAAGAGTAGCGAGAGAAATCGTCGACAATGACTAGCACATACCACTTGCCGCCTAAAGAACTAATCCGAGAAGGACCTACAGTGTCCATGTGGAGAAGTTCTCCGGTTTGCTCAGTCATCACCATGGTGACTGGCGAGTGCGAAGCGGCAATCATTTTTCCATGTCGACATGGAGCGCAAACTAAATTCTTCTCAAACTTGAGTTTGGGCAATCCTCGGATCAGACCTAGGGCACTTAGACGAGCGAGCAACTCAAAGCTCATATGCCTTAGTCTCCTATGACACTTCCAAAGCTCAGAAGTCGAATGTGCAACAAGACAATGAGAAGAACCGAATGACTCAGAAAAATCAGCTCCAAAAACTCTCCCAACTCTAAAGATCTTGCAGACCACAATGCCATCAGAATTGAGTACTTGCGAAGCATCGCGATAAAATCGCACTTCGAAGCCCTCATCAAGTAATTGAGATACGGAAAGAAAATTGTATCCCAAATTTTCAACCAAAGCAACATCTTTGAGAGTGAAATTTGAGTTGATTCTTACCACACCTTTATCTTTTCACTCTACTCCTATTGTTGTCGAAGGTGATATGTTCCTTTTGTTTGGTTGTGGTGAGGCTGAAGAACCATGCTGCATCTTCGGTCATGTGGCGTGAACAATCGGAGTCCATGATCCACGTGCCCTCCAAACCTCAGTCTGGCGCCTACACATGATAAGAGAATCTCGATCGCTCAGTGTTGGGGTGAGTGAAAACATGACGAGACATCCAACACTGAGTGATACGAGTAGTAGTCACAGTAAAAATAGACTGTCTACGCACAGGATAATCAAAATGATGCAAAGTGCGAGGTCTACCTACATGTTGTGACCTAAATACATGACGAGGTCTCCTAACCTGTCGAGGTACAAAGCTACTTACACGGGGTCTACCACCATATGGAACATTGTGTATACCTCGAGAAGCAAAACCTCTCCGGGAAGTACGAGGAGCCTCGAAAATAGGACGTGAGTAAACCTTAGACTCATGCATACCTAGAGATGGGTAATGCATGTTCTGGAAACTCAACACCTGAGAGCGTCGCTCATCCTTGATGCGATGAAAACAGAACTCAACCAAATGACCTGCTCGCTGACAATAGAAACAACGAAACACTCTCCTAGGGGCACTCACATGGGTCATAGGAGCAATCCTTACAGACTCCTTGGGCTTCTGCTGAGTGGTTTTCTTGGGAGGAACTTTCTTGGCAGGAGGAGTGGTTTTCTTTGGAGTTTGGGTAGGTTTTTTGGCTGATGGAGTGTCTAACAAGGCTCTTTTTTCTTTAAGGTAGTGGGTGAGGTAAAAACAATTTTGTTCTCACTGTCTAAAGGAATCCTCTCAAAACCCAATCCTAGAGCTAACCCTGCCCTGTCAGCACACATCTTGGTTTTGGCTAAGAGCAAGTCCATCATACCCTTCCCCTCAGTGCATTTGTTAACCACAGAAAGAAGGTATTCGTTTTCAGCTCGCTCTCTAACAGTGCCTAGCTGGTCCTTAAGGGTTATGCAAGTGTCACACACAGGTTGAACATCCTTAGAACTACCGACACTCTCTAATCTAGCCTCTAAATCCTGAACATGCTTATCACGTAAATCAATGCTCTCACGTAATAAGGGGCAGTTCATGCATTCATTTATATCATGAGTACTAGAATCAACCATCGAAAGCTACTTCTGTGCAGTCTCAAGCTCAGAAAGAGTTTGAGCATGCACAGAACGCAACTGAGCAAGCTCACTCATGACAACAATGCAAAATTCACATTCAGCATCATTAACCCTAGACTTAAGCATGGCATAATCAGTAGAAACAGATTCTAGCCTAAGTCTAAGGTCTTTTCTATCTCTAGCGGCTTTCACAAGTAACCTATCCTGACCAAAAACTACTTCATTCAGTTAATCTAATTTAATTGAGAGTTGATCATAGGATAGTGGTACCTCAGATGAGTCAAGCTCATCGCCGCTGTGATCGCTGTCGGCCATGAAGCAGAGGCCGGTGAAATCTCGTTCCTTCTTGTCCTTCTTCTCCTCCTTCCTTGGGGACTCCTCCTCATCAGAACTCGACTCCTCAGTTGAGGAAGTGTCGATGTCGCTGAGAGCAGCAACAAAAGCTTTGGAAGCGGCTTTGGCTACCCTCTTAGACACCTTGCCGCGCTTGCCTTTCAAAAGGGTTTCCTCTCCTTTTTGTGGTATTTGGAGCGTTCACTCTCATCTCTCTTCTTGAGTTTAGGACATTTGGCCTTGATGTGAGAAGTGTCGCCACACTCAAAACAACCATTAAAACCACTTCTCTTCTGATCCCGTCTCTCATGGTGAAAACGGGTGAACCTTCTGGCAACATCCAGAGTGTCCACCTGCTCCTTAGTGACGGAGACCAGGGAGGACAAAGCAAAACCTCCTGCAAGAACACAAGTACTAGATGTGCTTGGTTCTGCAGTGGCGCCATGACTAGTGCTAGAAACTAGTGGCAAAGAGTTTCTGTGCACTGCAAGAGATGTCTTGGCAATCTCTGTGGACTTCAACTTGCTGAAGAGCTCATCACAGGTCAATGTGTCATAACCTGCAGACTCCTCAATGCTGGATATCTTCACTTCCCATATGCTACGATCAAGAGCATAAAGAAGCTTGATAGCCCTGTCATAATCATTGTAAGCAAACGTCTCGTTGGACCGCAAGTTACTCTGTTGGACCGGAAATGGCGACCAGAGGGGGGGTGAATGGGAGCTTTTAAAATTTCGGGCTAAAAACTAGCCTTCGGTTTCAGTTCTGTCTTCTGCGGAACAGGCTTCGAACACTACCTTCGAAGGTCTGGTTCGGTGGTACTTCGACACCTTCGAACACAGGCTTCGGAGGAGCAAAAGTTCGAAGCCAAGAAGACTTCGCTCCACTTACAACCCTCGGAAATCTACTCTGCGTAGTCAATGCAGGCTCCGCACACAGGGTGCTTCGAGCAGGCTTCGCACTTCACCCTTCGCAAGAGTGGACAACCCTCTGAGGACTTCGACCAAGTACTTGGCGGCAGCAACTGGTGCTGGGCTTCGTACACGAAGGTCTACACGCACACAAGCAAACTACACTAGGGGCTTCGACACAAGAAGCAAAACGGGAAACAATCAGGGCTTCGCTAGTAAGCAGCGAGGTCACGCCTCCTGTTACACAGAGCGAATGCACACTGACAAAACACACCTCGCACGAAAAACAACCTTCGCCTCAACAGGCTTCGGTGCACAACAACAGGCGAGGTATGTAACGCGAGCTCAAGCAAAAGCACAGGAAAACAGGGCTTCGCCGCTTAAACAAGGAACACAGAAAATAAACTCTCTTGATGTATTCAATTGAAGTGTGTGGCTACAGGAGCTCAACTGTAAATGCTCAAAGTGTTAAATGTTACCTACCGAGCCCCCATATTTATAGCCCACAGTTCACCCAAAGGAAGTGACTACTTTACCCCTAGGGTTTACAAAAGATTTGTCTCTACAGAACTAAGGGGTACAAAAGGTAGTCCACCTTTATTCTGGAGGCTTCTCTGTCAGCTTTGCAGAGGGGACAGTGTCAGCCTTTTACAGAACAGACAGTGTCAGCCTTTGCAGTCTTTGACCTTCTGGAGTCCTCCCTTCGCACGCGAGGGTGCGGTAGCTTCGGTGAGAAGCCTGAAGCCAGATGGCCTTCGCTCCACCGAAGTCTGTCTCCGATACACTGACGGTTTTGAGCCGAAGCCGTCAAAGCTCCTTGGGCCTTCGCACCAACACCTCCGGAGTGGACCACCACGGCTTCGCAGCTTCACCCAGCTCGAACTCCGTCAGTCCGTGTACCGAAGCCATGCAGGCCGAAGCACCTCAAGTCATTCTCACTCCGGAGCTAGCCTCGCTCCGAAGCCTTCCACACTCCGAAACCCCACCTTCGGAGTACCACCCTTCGAAGTCCCTCCTTCGTCCAAGGCCTCCGCATGAAGCATTCCATGAGAACTTCGTCGCAGTGTCTCACTCCGAGCACACTCCTCGACGAGCCTCACCCGGACCATGCCTTCGATGCACCTCGACTTCTGAGACCTTCGTCGGGCACCTTCGAGTGTCTCCTTCCGGAGCACACTTCGAACTCCTTGCCTCCGCAGAGGACTTCTTACAACCAACTCCGAAGTCACTCCATTCGGAGTACCTTCGAAGTGCCTCGCCTCCGAGGACTTTGTCTCGGAGTACCTTCAGCCGGAGCCACGCTCCGCACTCTCTGCCTTCACCTGGCGCGCCTCGACCCGAGGACTGACCCGGACCACCTTCGCAGCCACCGTGACGGAGCTCCCCGCTCCCCTGGCATCAAGCCTCCCGCTTGACCCAGGTTCACCTGGCTCGAACCTTGTCTGTCGCCTCCGAAGTCCCTGCGCACCACAGACAAGCAAACAAGTGTATCCAGTACTCCGGAGACCTCTCCGGGTTAGCAACCTCCGGCACACACTCCGGTGTACCGCCCAAAGTACCGAAGCCTTCGGTACGAACCCAGTCATCGCGTACTGTCGGACCCCTCCGACGAGCACACTCCGCTGCACAGCTGCAGCAAGCAAACACCGAACACCCTTCGGTGAACCACCTCCGAAGCCCCTCCGGAAGTACCCTTCGAACAGAGGGTAAAAGTCTGTCAATCACTCATCACACCACCGAAACCACCCTTGGTTTCTCAATCTCCCCCTTGATGAGTGCATTGACAACCAAATCCAATTTCAAGAAAAAAGAAAAGCTTTCAGCACACAAGTGACCATAAAAACTCAAAAAGGAGCCAAAGCATGTCACTTGATAAAAGAATTTTTCTCCCCCTTTGTAAAAGAGAAAAAGCCCCTTTGGCAAATCTCCCCTTTGATAAAAACTCCCCCTGAGTTGAGCAAAATTTTCTCCCCCTTTATATCAAAAATCTCTCCCCCTTTAGAAATTATGCCTTCTTGCGGCAGAGAACATAGCAAATCTCTCCCCCTTTGGCAATGCAGGCATCAAGGAGCAGTCACAAGATGCAAAGCTTCGAAATGAGCAGAATTGCAAAGACATAATGCAAAAATATGCCAATTTTAACACCAATGATCATGTGCTCAGCTTAATTTATCATTCTGTGAAACAAGATGATGGCATGTGATTTTGTCATTTTTAGATAAAAGCATCACCACTTAATCATAGCAGCTCGACATGTGAAGGCAAGGACTGCGCAAAGCTAACAATTTCTACCCTAGACAGACAAGTCTTGTTCAAAAAGGAGCTTTTGAAAGCAAACTTGATGATTAATTAATTTTGTTGTTCTTTTCTTAATGCCAGGGGTTATTTGTTTGTCCACCTTATACTTTCCAATCAGGCCAAGCCTAGGCATGAAATCCATCTGAAGCTTAAGACGGTGATTTTGGCATACACTACACTATCCCAGTTCAGACCAAAGTGCAATGGTAAGCAGTCTAGAATAGAGTAGTGCGACAAACAAACCCTCCTGGATCTTTTCATTTAAACCAGACAAATCATGGATTTTGATTTTGATTCAGACGAATTAAACATTTTGATGAATATCCATAAATAAAGAACACAAGTTTTCAAGTTGCAAATTTTTAGCATCCAAGGAACAATGTCTTGCTGTCAAGTAGATAAAAGATAGCTAAAAGCAGTCCTGCCTAAACAAGCTAGATACAAGATTGTGCAGTGATCAAGTTTTGATTTTAGAAAATAAAACATCATGCACAAACAATGTTCCAGACATATTTCATAGAGCTGAGCTGTCATGATTTCTTTGAATTAAAAACAGGCATATAATAGCAAAAGATGTAAATGCAATTTCACACATAATGAGCATATGCAAGACATTTAAAATCAGCTCCCCCTCACAAAATGCCGTAGGGATGACAAATACCAAGTTCCCCACGCAAGTAAGCAAATCGAGAAGCATCGAGGGGTTTTGTAAAAATGTCGGCAAGCTGGTGTTGGGTATCAACATATTGAAGTTCAATATCACCCTTCTCATTGTGATCTCTGAGAAAATGATACCGTACATCAATGTGTTTGGTTCTGGAGTGCTGAACCGGGTTGTTTGCAATACAAATAGCACTAGTGTTATCACAAAAAAGTGGAACACTCTTATAATCTAACCCGAAATCCCGCAAAGTGGAAACCATCCACAAAATCTGAGAGCAACAGCTAGCTGCAGCAACATATTCGGCCTCAGCCGTCGATTGTGCAACACTAGACTGTTTGCGGGAAGACCAGCAAACCAGTGATGTACCCAGAAAATGACAAGTACCAGAGGTACTTTTTCTATCAATTCTACACCCAGCAAAGTCCGCATCAGAATAACCTCGAAGACATAAAGATGAAGACGTTGAATACCATATGCCAAATTCAAGTGTGTGTTTGAGATACCTTAGGATGCGCTTTACCGCTTGGCGGTGCGAAGCTCGTGGTGAAGCCTGAAAACGAGCGCACAGACACACTGCGAAGTGTATGTCCGGCCTCGTGGCAGTCAAGTAGAGGAGGGAGCCGATCATGCTCCGGAACTCCTTCTGATCTACGGCTTCTCCCTCTTCGTCAGGGTCCAATGCTACAGATGTAGCCATTGGAGTGGCGAGGGGCTTCGCATCGGACATGTCGAACTTCTTGAGCAGGTCCTTGGTGTACTTTGTCTGGTGGACAAAAGTACCTTGTTTGCTTTGCTTGATTTGCAAACCAAGGAAGAAGGTGAGTTCACCCATCATCGACATTTCAAATTCCCTGCTCATGGTATCTGCAAACTCGGCAACCAAAGCATGAGAAGAGCCACCAAAGATGATATCATTCACATAAATCTGAACTAGGAGGAAATCTTTGCCATGCTTGAGAGTAAACAAAGTTTTATCAACAGAGCCCATCAAATACCCTCGCTCAAGCAGAAAAGACTTAAGTCTATCATACCACGCCCGAGGGGCCTGCTTGAGTCCATAAAGAGCCTTATGAAGTTTAAGAACTTTATGTGGGTACTTGGGGTTTTCAAAACCAGGGGGTTGTTTTACATAAACATCTTCACCTATGAAGCCATTAAGAAAAGCACTTTTGACATCCATTTGATAGAGTTTGAATCCCCGGGATGTCGCAAAGGCAAGCAAAATCCTAATGGCCTCAAGGCGAGCAACAGGTGCAAAAGTTTCAGTAAAATCAATCCCTTCTAGTTGAGAAAAGCCCTGAGCTACAAGTCTAGCCTTGTTTCTAACTATAGACCCATCCTCCCCTTGTTTATTTTTGAAAATCCATTTTGTACCAATGAAATGAACATTTGGTGGAGGATCAACTAAAGTCCAGACTTGGTTTCTCTCAAAATTTTCAAGTTCCTCATGCATGGCATTGATCCAACTAGAATCAGAAAGTGCATGACTAACATCTAAAGGCTCGAAAGAAGCAACAAAAGCAGCATTAGTGAAATGGGCATGAGAACGTGTTACCCTTTGATCAAGCTCACCAATGATCTGCTCGGGAGGGTGCATCCTTTGGACATGATGTGGAGCCTCGCGGCGGGATGCAGTCTCCCCCTCAACTTGTGCGTTGGAGTGGTCCAAGATGACCGATGTTAAGATAGTCGCTTCGGGACCTCGTGCCGAAGTAGTTGAAGCGGGGTCAGCTTCGGGGGTTGACGTCGAGGGTAGTAGGGGTTCATCCTCGAATTCTCCGGGATCTTCGTCTTCGAATAAGGTCTGTTCCATGTCGTGTTCATTTGCCTGTTCAACAACAGAACTAACAGAGGGGGTTGATTCATCAAAAGTCACATCACATGACTCGATGACAGTGTTAGTTTCCAAGTTATAAACACGATAAGAATGACCATGAGTAGTATAACCCAAAAAGATCCCGTCAGATGATCGCGACTCAAATTTATCCAAGTTACCACGTTTTAGGATAAAGCAGCGACAGCCAAAAACTCGAAGATGAGTAACCTTGGGCTGTCTCCCAAAACGCAGCTCATAAGATGTCAAATTTAAAATTGAGCGCAAGAATATTCGGTTTGAGATGTAACAAGCAGTGTTCATGGCCTCAGCCCAGAATTTTCTAGGAGTCCTATGCTCATCAAGCATCGTCCTAGCCATCTCAACCAAAGTGCGGTTCTTCCTCTCAACAACACCGTTCTGTTGAGGAACCCGCGGAGCAGAGAATTGATGTTCTATGCCATGCTCCATGCAAAAGTCAACAAAGAGACTATTTTTGAACTCGGTGCCATTATCGCTTCGAATGAATTTTAATGCACCAGGGAGTTCAGTGAAAAGTCTCAAAGCCAAGCTCCGAAAGTGTGAAAACACTTCATCCTTGCTGGCAAGAAAGAAGACCCAAGAGTAGCGAGAGAAATCGTCAACAATTACTAGAACATACCACTTCCCGCCTAAAGTACTAACCCGAGAAGGACCTACAGTGTCCATATGGAGAAGTTCTCCGGGTTGTTCAGTCATCACTGTGGTGACTGGCGAATGCGAAGCGGCAATCATTTTTCCATGTCGACAAGGAGCGCAAACTAAATTCTTCTCAAACTTGAGCTTGGGCAATCCTCGGATCAGACCTAGGGCGCTCAGACGAGCGAGCAACTCAAAGCTCATATGCCCTAGTCTCCTATGCCACTTCCAAAGCTCAGAAGTTGAATGTGCAACAAGACAATGAGAAGAACCAGATGACTCTGAAAAATCAGCTCCAAAAACTCTCCCAACTCTAAAGATCTTACACACCACAACGCCATCAGAATTGAGCACTTGCGAAGTATCGCGATGGAATCGCACTTCGAAGCCCTCATCAAGCAACTAAGATACAGACAGCAAATTGTATCCCAGATTTTCAACCAAAGCAACATCTTTGAGAGTGAAATACGAGTTAATTCTTACCACACCTTTACCTTTCACTCTACTCCTTCGATTGTTTCCGAAGGTGATATGTTCCCTTTGCTTGGTTGTGGTGAGGCTGGAGAACCATGCTGCATCTCCGGTCATGTGGCGCGAACAACCGGAGTCCATGATCCACGTGCCCTCCAAGCCTCGATCTGTCGCCTACACACGATAAGAATATCTCGATCGCTCAGTGCTGGGGTGAGTGAAAAAATGACGAGGCATCCAGCACTGAGTGACACGAGTAGTAGGCGCAGTAAAAGTAGACGGTCTACGCACATGATAATCAGAATGATGCAAAGTGCGAGGTCTACCTACATGCTGTGATCGAAAAGCATGGCGAGGTCTCCTACTCTGACGAGGTACAAAGCTACTCGCCCGAGATCTAACACCATATGGAACATGGTGAACACCTCGAGGAGCAAAACCTCTCCGAGAAGCACGAGGATCCTCGAAAACAGGACGATAGTAAAACTCAGACTCATGCATACCTAAAGATGGGTAATGCATGTCCTGGTAACTCATCGCCTGAGAGCGTCGCTCATCCTTGATGCGACGAAAACAGAAACCAACCAAATGACCCGCCCGCTGATAGTAGGAACAGTGAAAAACTCTCCTGGGGGCACTCTCATGGGTCACAGGAGCAACTCTCACAGGCTCCTTGGGCTTCTTCTGTGTGGTTTTCTTGGAAGGATTTTTCTTGGCAGGAGGTGTGGTTTTCTTTGGTGGTTGGGTAGGCTTTTTGGCTGATGGGGTGTCTAACAGAGCTCACTCTTTCTCTAGGGTAGTGGGAGAGGTAAAAACAGTTTTGGTCTTACTGTCTGAAGGTATCCTCTCAAAACCCAAACCTAGAGCTATCCCTGCTCTGTCAGCACACAACTTGGTCTTGGCCAAGAGCAAATCCATCCTACCCTTTCCCTTAGTGCATTTATTAACCACGGAAAGAAGGTATTCATTTTCTGACATGAGGTTCTCAGCTCGCTCTCTAACAGTGCCTAGCTGGTCCTTAAGGGTGATGCAAGTGTCACACACAGGCTGCACATCCTTAGAACTACCGGCCCTCTCCAGTCTAGCCTCCAAATCATGAACATGTTTATCACGTAAATTAATGCTCTCGCGCAATAATGAATAGTTCATGCAATCAATAACATCATGAGGTCTAGAATCCACCTCCAAAAGCTGCTTCTGTGCAGTCTCAAGCTCAGATAGAGTTTGAGCATGAACAGAACGCAACTGAGCAAGCTCACTCATGACAACGGTACAAGAATCACATTCAGCATCATTAACTTTAGACTTAAGCATGGCATATTCAGTGGTGCCACCTGATCCCGTCTCTCATGATGAAAGCGGGTGAATCTCCGGGCAATGAGAGCAAGCTCATCATCATCTATAGTGTCCATCTGCTCCTTTGTGACGGAGACCAGGGAGGACAAAGCAAAACCATCTGCAAGAACACAAGTGTCTGATGTGCTTGGTTCTGCAGTGGTGCCACGGCCAGTGCTAGAAACCAATGCCAATGGCTGTGGCAAAGAGCTTCTGTGCACAGCAAGAGATGCCTTGGCAATCTCTGTGGACTTCAGCTTGCTAAAGAGTTCATCACAGGTTAGTGTGTCATAGCCCGTGGACTCCTCAATGCTGGATATCTTCACTTCCCATATGCTACGGTCAAGAGCATAGAGAAGCTTGATAGCCCTATCGTGATCACTGTAAGCAAGCGTCCCGTTGGATCGCAAGTTACTCACTATCGCGTCAAAGCGAGAAAACATGGCATCTACAGATTCACCAGGTGCCTGCACAAACAGCTGATACTGTTGATTGTAGGTGCTTTGGCGCCTGGCCTTAATCTGAGCAGAGCCCTCGTGAAAGACAGTGAGTGTTGTCCAAATCTCCCTAGCAGTCCTAAGGTGCTGCACCCTATCGAACTCACTCCGGCTCAAACCGATGAACAGTATATTTCTTGCCTTGGAATTGGCAATATACTGATCCTTCTCAGTCTGAGAGGTGCAAGTCTCAGGGATGGAGTATTGTGAGTCCACAATCTCCCAAATTGCATTTCCTTGGCTTAACAAGTAAGCCTCCATGCGCACCTTCCAGTATGCAAAGTATGTCCCATCGAACAGAGGAATTTTACTGCCTCTATCCATGTCGCCAACAGATCACAAAACCGGTTAAGGTCAACTTGTGATCTTAACCCGCTCTGATACCAATTGTTGGACCGGAAATGGCGACCAGAGGGGGGGTGAATGGGAGCTTTTAAAATTTCGGGCTAAAAACTAGCCTTCGGTTTCAGTTCTGTCTTCTGCGGAACAGGCTTCGAACACTACCTTCGAAGGTCTGGTTCGGTGGTACTTCGACACCTTCGAACACAGGCTTCGGAGGAGCAAAAGTTCGAAGCCAAGAAGACTTCGCTCCACTTACAACCCTCGGAAATCTACTCTGCGTAGTCAATGCAGGCTCCGCACACAGGGTGCTTCGAGCAGGCTTCGCACTTCACCCTTCGCAAGAGTGGACAACCCTCTGAGGACTTCGACCAAGTACTTGGCGGCAGCAACTGGTGCTGGGCTTCGTACACAAAGGTCTACACGCACACAAGCAAACTACACTAGGGGCTTCGACACAAGAAGCAAAACGGGAAACAATCAGGGCTTCGCTAGTAAGCAGCGAGGTCACGCCTCCTGTTACACAGAGCGAATGCACACTGACAAAACACACCTCGCACGAAAAACAACCTTCGCCTCAACAGGCTTCGGTGCACAACAACAGGCGAGGTATGTAACGCGAGCTCAAGCAAAAGCACAGGAAAACAGGGTTTCGCCGCTTAAACAAGGAACACAGAAAATAAACTCTCTTGATGTATTCAATTGAAGTGTGTGGCTACAGGAGCTCAACTGTAAATGCTCAAAGTGTTAAATGTTACCTACCGAGCCCCCATATTTATAGCCCACAGTTCACCCAAAGGAAGTGACTACTTTACCCCTAGGGTTTACAAAAGATTTGTCTCTACAGAACTAAGGGGTACAAAAGGTAGTCCACCTTTATTCTGGAGGCTTCTCTGTCAGCTTTGCAGAGGGGACAGTGTCAGCCTTTTACAGAACAGACAGTGTCAGCCTTTGCAGTCTTTGACCTTCTGGAGTCCTCCCTTCGCACGCGAGGGTGCGGTAGCTTCGGTGAGAAGCCTGAAGCCAGATGGCCTTCGCTCCACCGAAGTCTGTCTCCGATACACTGACGGTTTTGAGCCGAAGCCGTCAAAGCTCCTTGGGCCTTCGCACCAACACCTCCGGAGTGGACCACCACGGCTTCGCAGCTTCACCCAGCTCGAACTCCGTCAGTCCGTGTACCGAAGCCATGCAGGCCAAAGCACCTCAAGTCATTCTCACTCCGGAGCTAGCCTCGCTCCGAAGCCTTCCACACTCCGAAACCCCACCTTCGGAGTACCACCCTTCGAAGTCCCTCTTTCGTCCAAGGCCTCCGCATGAAGCATTCCATGAGCACTTCGTCGCAGTGTCTCACTCCGAGCACACTCCTCGACGAGCCTCACCCGGACCATGCCTTCGATGCACCTCGACTTCTGAGACCTTCGTCGGGCACCTTCGAGTGTCTCCTTCCGGAGCACACTTCGAACTCCTTGCCTCCGCAGAGGACTTCTTCCAACCAACTCCGAAGTCACTCCATTCGGAGTACCTTCGAAGTGCCTCGCCTCCGAGGACTTTGTCTCGGAGTACCTTCAGCCGGAGCCACGCTCCGCACTCTCTGCCTTCACCTGGCGCGCCTCGACCCGAGGACCGACCCGGACCACCTTCGCAGCCACCGTGACGGAGCTCCCCGCTCCCCTGGCATCAAGCCTCCCGCTTGACCCAGGTTCACCTGGCTCGAACCTTGTCCGTCGCCTCCGAAGTCCCTGCGCACCACAGACAAGCAAACAAGTGTATCCAGTACTCCGGAGACCTCTCCGGGTTAGCAACCTCCGGCACACACTCCGGTGTACCGCCCAAAGTACCGAAGCCTTCGGTACGAACCCAGTCATCACGTACTGTCGGACCCCTCCGACGAGCACACTCCGCTGCACAGCTGCAGCAAGCAAACACCGAACACCCTTCGGTGAACCACCTCCGAAGCCCCTCCGGAGGTACCCTTCGAACAGAGGGTAAAAGTCTGTCAATCACTCATCACACCACCGAAACCACCCTTGGTTTCTCATACTCACTATCGCATCACAGCGAGAAAACATGGCATCTATAGATTCACCAGGCGCCTGCACAAACAGCTGATACCGTTGATTATACGTGTTTTGGCGCCTAGCCTTAATCTGAGTAGAGCCCTCATGAAACATAGTGAGTGTAGTCCAAATCTCCCTAGTTGTCCTAAGGTGCTGCACCCTATCAAACTCACTCTAACTCAAACCAATGAACAATATATTTTTAGCCTTGGAGTTAGCATTATACTGATCCTTTTCTGTTTGAGAGGTGCGAGTTTCAGGGATGGAGTATTGTGAGTCCACAATCTCCCAAATTGCATTTCTTTGGCTTAGCAAGTAAGCCTCCATGCGCACCTTCCAGTATGCAAAGTCCGTCCCATCGAACAGAGGTATTTTACTAACTCTGTCCATGTCGTCAATAGATCACAAAACCGATTAAGGTCAACTGGTGATCTTAACCCGCTCTGATACAAATTGTTGGACCAGAAATGGCGACCAGAGGGGGGTGAATGGGAGCTTTTAAAATTTCAGGCTAAAAAATAGCCTTCTGTTTTAGTTCTGTCTTCTGCGGAACAGGCTTCGAACACACCCTTCGAAGTTCTGGTTCGGAGGTATTTCACAGTTCCGAAACCAGGCTTCGCAGGGAGCAAAAGTTCGAAGTCAAGAAGACTTCGCTCCACCCACTAAACCAAACCCTCAATTCTGCTAAGTCAGTGCAGGCTTCGCATGCTGGGTGCCTTGAACAGACTTCGCACTTCACCTTTCGCAGGAGGTAGTTTCCCTCAGCAGACTTCGACCAGAAACTCCGCACTAGCAACTGATACTAGGCATCGTGTTTCGAAGGTCTGAACGCACACTAAACACACTGCGCTGAGGACTTCGATAGGGAAGAAATCAGACTTCGAGTTAAGCCTTGAACAGTGCTTCACTAGTAATCAGAGAGGACTAGCCTCCAGTTTACACAGAGCGAACACACACTGAGAACACACACACCACAGGCACAAATCACTCACACACTTCTCCAAAAACACCCCAGTGAACAAACTCGAACCAGGAAGAAGTGGAGCAGAAAGAAATCAAACTTGCAGTGCAAAACAAGCATACAAGTTCAAGCAGTAAATGAAAACAGAATCAAAGTTTCATTGCTTGAACAGGGAACACAAAATGAACTCATAGGTCTGAATACAAGAAAATGGTGGCTAGCACAGGAGTTCTAAAATGGCTGCTCAAAGTGTTACTGTTGCCTAGCTAGTCTCCACTATTTATAGGCACTATTCAGCCCTGTGAATAGACTACTTTACCCCTAGGGTTTACACTGATTTTGTCTCATCAGAACAGGGGGTATAGATGGTAGTATACTTTATTTGGAGGCTTCTTTTGTCAGCTTCGTAGAGGAGACAACATCAGCTTTTGCAGAGCAGACACGATCAGCCTTTGTAGTTTTGGATTCTTCTGAAGCCCCCCTTCGCACCCGAGGGGTGCGGTAGCTTCGGTGAGAAGCCTTGAGCCCGACGGCCTTCGCTTCACCGAAGTCAGCCTTCGATACAATGACGGTTTTGAGCCGAAACCGTCAAAGCCCTTGAGCCTTCGCGCCATCACCTCTGGAGTGGACCACCACGACTTCGCAGCTACTCCCAGCTTGAACTCCGTCAGTCCATGTACCGAAGTCATGCATGACCGAAGTACCTCAAGTCAGCCACACTCCGAAGTACCACCCTTCGAAGTCCCTCCTTCGTCCAAGGCCTTCGCATGAAGCATTCCATGAGCACTTCGTCACAATGTCTCTCCCCGAGCACATTCCTCGACGAACCTCACCCGGATCATGCCTTCGATGCACCTTGACTTCTGAGACCTCCGTCGGGTAAACCTTCGAGTGCCTCCATCCGGAGCACACTTCGAACACCTTGCCTCATTGCGGAGGACTTTGTCCACCATACTCCGAAGTCACTCCATTCGGAGTACCCTTCGAAGTGCCTCGCCTCCGAGGACTTTGTCTCGGGATACCTTCAGCCGGAGCAACCCTCTGCACTCTCTGTCTTCGCCTAGCGCACCTTGACCCGAGGACCGACCTCGACCCCTCACAACCTTCATGACCGAGCTCCCCGCTCGCCCGACATCAAGTCTCCCGCTTGACCCAAGTTCACTTGCTGCGAACCGGCTGTCGCCTCCGAAGTCACCTGCGCACCACAGACAGACAGACAAGTGTTTCTAGGTCCAGGAGACCTCTCCGAGTAAACAATCTCCGGTACACACTCCGGTGTACCGCCTAAAATATCGAACCCTTCGGTACACCTAGATCATCGTGTACTGTTGGACCCCTCCGGCAGTCACACTCCGCTGCAACGACTTCAGCAAATAGACCCACTGAACCCTTCGGTGAAACAACCTCCGAACCCCTTCGGAGGGACCCCTTCGAATCCAGAAGATCAATCTGGTCAATCACTCATCACAGACTCCGAAACCAACCCTTGGTTTCTCACTTACCATATGAATTTGTTTCTTCCTTGCTACTACTGATGTTTAGTAGCAACGTAGGCATGCAATGTTTGAGTAATACCTTTTTCCACGAATTTAAATACCAACTAGTTATTTAAGGTTTTTTAGCATTTTTAAAACAAAACGAAATTTTCAAACCCAATTTAATACTAAGCTATTTCTTTCACTTCCTTTGCATATTTTCCTCAAAACTGAGCGAATAAGCAACTCTTTGCATCCTTTGCATATCATATTTTCTTTTGTAAGCTTAGTTAGTCTGTCTTATTGCTTGGAACTCTTTCTTCAGGAGATTGACTATTTGATACTAACTCTAATTTTATCTTTTGTTTTGATAGGTGGGCAAACGTCTCCGCTATCTCACCAAGCATCCTCAGTCAAGCATAAAAGCGACAGCTTCAGACCTATTAGGATACTGGAAAAGGGTTGTCATTGAAGAGGAGAAGAAAAATGGGACCCACAGAATGGAAAATCAAATTCTACTAAGGTTAAGGTTGAGAAGGTAGAGCATATGAAAGTTGAGAGGGCGTCACCAAGGGCTGCTATCAATAACAATGATAGGCATGTCAGTGCTATGAAGTACACAGGTGGAAAGGTTGAGAAGTTTTCTGATGAAGAGCTAAGAATCCAATCGGTCAAGGTTGAGAAAATGCAAAAGGAAGTTAGTGAACTATCTTGTGTTGAAAATCCATCTCCTGGCCAAAGTGGTCCTCTGAGACTAACATCCATTGTTAAATGCAATGATGCTCATCGTGATAAATTTCGGGGGATACTTGCTGATGCTTTCTCCAGAGTTTCTGAAGAGACTAGAAAGGATGACAGGGAGGAAGTGAGGAATATCATAGACGAAGTAGAAGCATGTGATCCGTTCAGGGTTGCTGTGGCGGTCGAGTGTGCCGTGTTTCAGAAACTGGGGAGTTCTAATGGACCTAACAAGGCGAGGTACAGATCTTTGATGTTCAATCTGAAGGCCAGTAACAACACAGACTTCCGGAGAAGGGTTCTTCTCCGACAAGTGGAGCCTGAGAGGCTCGCTGACCTAACCCCTGCAGAGATGGCTAGCGACACAAGGAAGCTTCAGAACAAGAAGATTGAGGAGAAGGCTCTGTTCGACTGTGAGCGCGCGGGAGCACCAAAGGCAACGACTGATCAGTTCAAGTGTGGCAGATGCGGCCAGCGCAAGACCACTTACCACCAGCTGCAGACTCGGAGCGCCGACGAGCCAATGACGACGTTCGTCACCTGCGTGAACTGCAACAATCACTGGAAGTTCTGCTGAGCTAGGTACAGCCTGCTGAAGCCTCAAAGTGCTAGTGTAGTTGACCTGGAGCTTGAGATGACTGGCTGCTTAGTTTGGTGTCCTGCTTACCTGGGCACGTCTTCTTTTTTTCTTTTCTCCCTTGTTGAGCTAGCTCGTTCTGAGTTCTGATTTGTAGTAGTGCCATTTTACTGCATAATGGCCGTTGTTCTGAGTTATTAGGCTGCTGTTGTACTTATCAGTTGATTAATGTACCAGTTAGATGCAATAAGAATCGTGTTCTTGAACTGAAGTTACCCGTCCTCTGTACATTCGTACTCTTCTTTTGAAGGGGATTGATTTGCAGCTGTTTTAGCACGGTACTGGTGCTGCCTAGTGCCTACTCAGAGTAGGAAATTTATGTGAAAGGGTCGGCGTGGCCCAGTTCCACCCCTAGACCTAGGGCTTCCGAGTCATAAACAACTCTTTCGGTGAAAGCTGGTAATCCAGATTTTTACAGTTTTTTAATTCAACTTTGAATGAATATTACCTATTATATTATTAAAATACATCAGTTCATATAAAATTTGAAAAAGTAAAATTTTAGTAAAATATATCGTTTTAGTGTAATTTAAAAATATAAAATTTTAATATAAACATTATAAATTTTCATGATTAGAATGATTACATGTAAAATTACACATTAATAATGTAACTAAACATCATAAACTACCAAAATATAAATCTGCAACTATTCCAACTAAACATTGTCTTAACTTTTTTACAGCTCATAACAGCTTTTCCACAACTCTATTGACGCCAGGAATTGGTAAAACTCAAGGCCCATCAAGGAAGGTGTGCGGTCAACAGAAGGTCAAGAAAGATCCGATCAAAGGAAGTCACAGAAGTCCGTCCGCAATGACAACATGATCGGTAGGGGGCCAATGGAGATAAGAGCGACATGTGTTACAGATTCATTTGAAATCGGCTGGATAGATTGCTTGGACGGCAAGTCTACGAACTATAAATATGTATCCCTTAGGTTACGATTAGTTTAACTCTCGTTCAATCTACAATCGGCACATCGTCACCCTTGTGCCCCAAGGTTATTTGGCAGGACTCGCTCTTAGAGCTAGGCTGTATCAGTTTGATCTCTGGCGAAGAGGTGAGTCCCGCCACCCCCGACTTTCGTGCCAACTAGGTTAGTATCCTCACGGGTGCATCGGTTCAGTCCGATCTCTTGAGGAGAACAGTGAAACAGCACGGTCGCTGGTTATTCTCGGTGTATTTGGCTAGGTCTAAGGCTGCATCAGGTTAGGTTTGATCTCTTATATTGAGATAATCTGGGTTTGATAGCTTGAGGCTTCATCGGTAGTCTGACATCTCTTATTGTTTTATCTTTTTCATGTTGTATATTGTTCATCTAAATAAAGTTTGCTCGATTCGTTGATATATTGTTCAGATCATTGTGACTAGCTACTGTCTCGGTTATGTCCGATCTAGTTATTGTGATGATTTCCATGATATAGACATGTTATTTGGCATGTTTTATTTATTTCTATCAGAGTATAAGCTGATAGGTTATCTTTAATTCATCTTCGTATCATGTTCACCATCGAAAGGTGCCCATCGGCCTATATGCATATTTTGTCTTCTCTATCAACCGATGACGTGCTCGCTCAATTGGGCCAATTTAGGCTATCGGCTGTATGGTCGATCGGCGCACTGGTTCACGGTTTTATCCTTTATGCCACAGTCATCGGCTTGTCAGCCGATCGGCTATGCTACTAACGTTTATTTTTTCTGATCCCTTATCAGTTGTAGGGTCAAACTGATTGGCACGCCCTGAACCCTTTCCTAAGACGTAGGACCCGCACCGAAGTCAAGCAAATCTCCTAGGCCGCGCTTGTTTCAGTGTGTGACCAAAAAGAACGCCAACAAGCTTACAACTTACAATAGCTTTTTCAGAATCTACAGGTCAACCAAACACACCATTAGTTCTCCTCTCAATGGTTGGCGTATCCAGTAGGTAGGTTATATTAAGCTAGAGTCTATTCTCTAACTATGACAACATTGATTATGTATTAGGAAGATAAACAGAAATAATGACTAATTGGGGAGAAAGAAAGCCAGCCTAAGGCGATACATATGTGTAGGATGAGCTAGTTCATACTGACCAAATTCAGTAAAGTATAGACTAACAATTTCACTTGACATCTTGGCTCATCTCCTATCCTCGTTTATCAGCTTAGAACTGCTACCAAACAACACTATGACAAACGACTAATGCGAGGAACCAAGTGGGTGGACAAGTGAGCATGGACCACCTCATTAGCTCACTGCACCTGATTACCTTAGTTGCTTCATCTCTATCTCCTCCATCTTTACACAACACAAGGGCTAGCTACTTACAACAAGGATAACATGATGTTGTCTGTCATACCGATTTATTCGTTCCTGTTGACTCATATCTTATTGGCAAATTAAGTCATATATTTTTGTATTTGATTATGTACGTATTATATTTGACGTGTAAAGATATACTCCCTCTAGTTTCCAAAAAAATCGTTTTAGAGTTGTATCTAAAGTTCCCAAAAAGAAGTCGTTTTGTATCTGTGTGTATTCTAGACATTTTTATCCTTAAAGTAGTACTCCAGCCAGCCAGAAAAAAGAATACAAGGAGGGGATTGGAACTCAGGCTAGAGTGGATGTAGGTCTATGGTGGTAACCAGTGGGACGAAGAAAGAATATTAAATCTAGTTGTCATGCATCCTATTTAATATAGACAAACTAGTAAATATACATACTAATTAAATATTCCTTGGTACCT
The DNA here is from genome assembly GCA_019279435.1 of Zizania palustris. Classification (NCBI taxonomy): domain Eukaryota; kingdom Viridiplantae; phylum Streptophyta; class Magnoliopsida; order Poales; family Poaceae; genus Zizania; species Zizania palustris. The sequence continues at coordinate 80,145,997 of JAAALK010000079.1, forward strand.
GTTGGTATCATTTTTATTCACACGCATGGTCTAGGAGGTTTGCTTAACTCCAGTGCATGTCCTACAATCTTAGGGTGCGTTTGGTTCTGCTTTTGAAATCTGCTTCTGCTGTGAAAAAGCAGAAGCTGAACCAAACGGGTTTACCAAAACTGCTTCTGCTGTGAAAAATCAGCTTTTTTCTAGTACAAATTTGGAAGCAGCCTGTACCCTGCTTTTCTGATTTTTAGTTCAAAATAAATAGTATGAATTCAAGGTGTCTTAATTGATTTAATATTATTATGGTTTGTATTGCATTGCACAATTTCATGAGATAATATGTGATTGTCGATTACTTTATAAGATGAACTATGCACTTTTTTATTTATCTAATATATTTTTAGTTATTTAGTTACATCAATGTTGAGTGTTTCCTATTTTTATATATGTATAGAATATTATAATGATGAAAATTACGTAAGTTATAAAAAACAGTCAGCTCACAGCAATTTTTTCACAGCAGTTTCAACCAAACGACTTTTAGCTTTTTCACAGCAGGCAGCTCACAGCAGCTTTTTCACAGCAGACAACTCACAGCAGCTTTTTCACAGCACACAGCAGAACCAAACGCACCCTTAGACAAAAAAGGTTTTGAGTGTGTCAATCAGTTTGACCCTGTAACTGATAAGAGAAGAAAAAAATAATGTTAGTAACAAAGTTGATCGGCTATCAAGCTGGTGACCATGGTGGTAAAATAGAAACGCGAGTAGCGGCGCCAATTGGTTGTCGAGTCGATGACCATGGCCAGATTATCGGGATTAGTAATACCATCGACCGATGAGGATACACGTTCTGCATATAGGGCCGATGAATATCTTTCGATTGAGAGAAGATGAAACATGAAATTAAGGATAACTTATCAGCTTGTACTCCTATAGAAACTAAACTTAGTATAACATAAATGCATCCATAATATCAAACTACCATAACAACATGATTGGACTTAACCAAGGCAGTCCTAAATCACGATCGAACAACAATACTTTAACATATCGGGTGTTGGGGGAACTAATTTCCCTTGAACAAGGGCCAAATAATGTCAGCCTCCGAAGGCCTCTGGCCCGGAGCCTGTCAACTAGCGAAGCCTAAAGATGAGCCCCAGCCTCCTCTGACGAAGTCGACTCCAAAAACAGCCAAGACTTGTCCCTCCGGAGCCCTGCCTCCAAGACCCCTCCGGAGCCAAGCCTCCGGGACCCCTCCGGTCCCCTTCGAAGCCCTCTCTGGAACCTTTCGGAGCCCACTCCGAGAGCTGCTTCGGAGTTCACTTTGGAGCCCTCTTCGGGGCCCGCTTCAGAGTGCCATTCGGAGCCCCCCTCGACCGCCTCCGCCTAAAGGACTCCAGCAAGTACTACGGACTAGGAAAAATATCCAAGCATCGCTACAGTGTAAAGTCATACCGAGGCTCATCGCCCCTGGTATGCCGTATACATAATCCAGAAGTGATGTTTATCTACTGCGTCTGTAAATTCAAATGTACAGTAATCTAGCCTTTTCCCTTCTTGCCCCTATGAAGTCTACGACTTGTAGAGGGCAATTGGGTCTTTTCCTTTGGCCTGTGTGCCTATAAAAGAAGGGACATGCCCTTGTAATGGGGGTTTTTTAGTAGAGGCAAAATGATGCCAAATCCACTATAAACTGGATGTAGGGCTATTATTCCTCCGGAAGGCCTAAACCAGTATAAACTCTCTCCCTTTGTAAGAACCCTTCGAGGTTCATTCTATACACCATACACTAATACACAAAAACCTGTTGTAGCAGCCACAATTGCTATAACAGTTGGCGTCGTCCCTAGGGAGCTTATTGTACAAAGAGCTAAGTTCTTTACTGCTGCCTGTATTTTGAAGTACTCTTGTGGAGGGAGCTTCGGAATCCCAGGATTCCGTGCACCCTTCGGCAAGAGACTTCAAGTATAGGTCGAAGGCCTCTCTCGCCTTCCACCTCCCCTCGCGCCTCGGAGTGTACCCTTCGCCAAGGGGCTTTGGGCGCACGCCGAAGGCCTCGGAAGCCCTAGGGGCTACGAGGCGAGCTCTCCAACCACGTGAAGCCACTCAGTCTCCGGATCAAGTCGAGCTTCCGGAGGTATGTACACAGCTCGAAGTCCCGCTTCATTCTACAAAGCAGAAATTGTTTCATTAAATCTCTGAAGCCTTGCTTCACATTATTTAAAATCGAAGCCTTGCTTCACATTATTTAAAATTGAAGCCTTGCTTCGCCTTAAAATCGAAGCCTTGCTTCGCCTTGTTTAAAATCGAAGTCTTACTTCACTTTATTGAAAATTGAAGCCTTGCTTCGCCTTGTTTAAAATCGAAGTCTTGCTTCACTTTATTGAAAACTGAAGCCTTGCTTTTCCTTGTTTAAAATTAAAGCCTTGCTTCACTTTATTAAAAACTGAAGTCTTTCTTCGTCTTAAAATCGAAGTCTTTCTTCGCTTTATTGAAAACCAAGAAAATCAAAGTCTTGCTTTGCTTTATTGAAAATCGAAGCCTTGCTTCACCTTATTTAAAACCAAAGCCTCGCTTCGCCTTGTAAAAACCGGAGCACTCCTCTGAAGGCTACACAATGCCTCCGGGCCTATAGCAGTGGGCTGCAAGACTCCCTCGGGTGATGGATCGAGGCATTCAAGACTTCTGGGAGACGGCTCGATGTGTTCAGGATTCCAGGCTCTGGCCTGATGCATCCCAGGGTCGAAGGTGGACCAGAGTCGTAGGTGGCTCAAAGTCAAAGGTGGCTCAACCTATCAAAGGTTCGGTGAATCCACACCACCCATTCCTTTCATTCAGTACAAGATCAAGCTCAGAAGCATTGCTTCGCTATCTAAACATGCTTCGAAGCCTTGCTTCGCGTGTCAAAATCTAGTCTAAGATTTAAGCATATCGAGGCCATGCTTCACCAAAAATTTAAATGCGCTCCGGAGCCTTGCTCGCGCATATTTACTATCTAAAATAAAGCATGTCGAAGCCATGCTTCGCTTAATTTGAGTACGCTAAAGCCTTGCTTCGCTTCAAATTAAAGCGTTTGAAGCCCAAAAGAGGCCTTCGATCGACACGTTATAAGTGTCCGAAGCCGCCCAAGGTGCACTCCTTCGCATTTTATAATTGCGCGCACCGGCAATGCCCAACTCCCTAACCGCCACACGCAAGGGGGGACCTAGGTATGTATGTGAAGTGTGCGAATGAAATGCGCGGCATGAGCGTGACAAGCTAAACGTTCTGAACCCACAATTTGTGTGAAGCATGCGAACGATGTATGCAAATATAATACAAGTTGCATTCATTGAATGCTAAAAACAAAGTATGTTACAAATACACTTCGAGAACTAAAAACTATGAGTAATCTGTATCTAAGCCTAGAAAAAAGTGAGCTCGAGGCCCCGACATGTTCGGCCCTCGCTTGCTCTTCTTCCAGGCAGGGCCCCTATGGCTGGACGAAGCCACATCGGAGCCTGACCTCCCGCGGCTAGACCGTCCACTCTCTGAAGCCCACAGATCTCGTCTTTCACCTTGCAGGTTGGTCCAAGTCTGAGATGCAGGCGGTGCCGCATCGAAGACAGAAAAGTCTAGGGCTTCATCGCCTTGTAAGGTCGTACCCGAAGACTGCACCCCCTCGCCACTTAAGCCTACTTCAAAACAGCTTAAGTCTGGCGAAGATGAAGAACTCCGAAGGGGCTCCGTTTTCACGGTAGCCAGTAGCTCCTGAGCTACTTCAAGAATAGCTTCGCCCCTAGGACCCTTCGGAAGTTTGAACCGAGGGGGGCCTTCGGACCTAGCTACTTTGAGCACCACCCAAAGTTGGTGAAGCTCTTCTGAATACTCAAGCATTTCGAAGTCAACATCCGAAGGATGAGTCTAGGTAGGTATAAAGTACCCCCGCATTTCTATTAATAAACTGATAAGTCATTTACAAGCCTATAGCTACAAATTACAAAAAAACCTAAGGAGGTCTACACCTTCGGTGGCGGAGGGTTCGACGTCAAAGGCTGAGCTGGCGAGGCCTGTGCCCTAGCTCGGTGAAGGCGGGAGACCCATTGAAGATCGAGGATCCCTTCGCACCCTTGGGCCTTTCAGGGTTCTTGAAGTCGGCGCCACACTCCGTGGACCACTGAAGGTGGCGTAACCAAGTGAGGGACTCTGAAGGCCACCGGTGTGGTCGAGGTCGCTGCCTCGAGGTGGTTGCACCTCATGTTGTAAAGCATTTGCAACACCCCTTGGCTAGCCACTCGCCCGGCCATCAACACGAAGCCCTTCATCGACACCTCTGCCGTCGCCGCAGTTGTTTGAAGGAACTCGAGGCAGTCCCCGGCTGGATCTTGAGGATAGAAGTCCGGGGCCGGGCACTCAGTCCCCAGGTGATCGAGGACTTCGGTCAGGCTCGAGGTAGCCTTGTCGACCCCCCGGACCACAAAGTATTCTAGAGATCGACTAGCTGTGCGAAGATCAGAGCACTCCGCCGCCAGCTTCGCCTTGGTCTCCTCCGAAGCCCAAAGTGTTTCTCGAAGCTTTTCTGTCTCCGAGGACAAGACTTCTCTCGCCTTGAATGCCTCAGACCTCGCCGCCTCTGCCGCTGCTTTAGCTTGCCTTCGCCTCTCAGTCTACCCGAAGCCTAGCGCCGAAGGGTGTCCCTGTCCTCCACCAAAAGAGTCACCCGATGATCCGCAGAGGCTGCTGCCGCAATGTTCAGTGCGAGGGCCTGGCAAGATTTAAGAAAATCTTCAGTATTGATTGAAAAATCTAAGTGCCACTCGGAGACCGTGTGAAGCTTCGCTCACCTGGACGAGGGCTTCATGGGCATTTGCAAAGAGATCGAGGTGGCTAGTGCGGCTAAGCTATGCCAACAAGTCCCCTTGCCCCACAACAACACAACCCTCGTAAAAGAAGTTGATGGCTGCCTCTGTCACGGGCTCCGGTCTACTACCTAGACCACCTCTTCGGCTCGCTCTTGAGGAGCCCCTCCGCTGCGGTCGTCCCCCTCGTCCTCTTTAGACAAAAAGCTCTCGGACTTCGAACTGCTGCTGCTCCCACTATTGTCAGAGGTCCCCTCAAGCTCTGCCACGACAGGCCTCGCGTCGTCACCAGCACCTGAAGAAAAGTACAAGTCAATATGCATGAATATAAAGAGAAGGGTGATTAAGTTTCTACCTCAGTCAGCATCCTCTTCGCTCGAGGAGATGTCTTGGAAAGATGTGGGAGCGATGTGCGCTCCCCAGTCCCTTCGCTGGGCTGGCTGAGACCCAGCCCCCGCGCTCGAAGGGGTCACCACCGCAGTCTCCGGCTCCACCGCCTCAGTTGCCACTGCAGTCTCCAATGCCACCACTTCGACTGTCGCAGCTGGAGCATCTACGGGTTCCGCCCTAGCATCAAGGTCCGCAGTTGCAAGCTATGCCATGCTAGGGGCTTCGTCCACCGAAGGCTCCGAGCGAACCCTCGAGGACTCTGCAGACTTCGAAGTCTCGGATTCCTCATCGTCCACCCTCTTTCTTTTGGAGCCGCTCGCCGAAGGTGCCAAGCTGGCGAAGTCTGGGAGCGCTTGGACCCCCTCGACACCAAGCTAGGTCCACACCCGGTTCCAGCGCTCCCAAGACCCCACCAGAGCAAGCCTTCAGGTCTGCTCATCCGGTGTCGGAGCCCCAATGACGCGCTCGGAGGCCACAATTGCCTCTTCCGAAGGCCGCACGTCGCGCACAGCTTCATCAAGATTTCAAGTCAGCACAAGTTAATTTTGCGAAGTATGAAGATGAAGAAGTTTGAAGTCTTACCAAGGCGCTCCGCAGATACCTCGCTCGGTCCCTCTAAGCCCGAAGCCTGGAACAAGTTCTCCGGCCAAGAGCGTGCGAGGGGGCTAAGCCGAAGGGTGATGAACTCTTCGGCTAAGTCCCTCATGCTCATCTTCGAGGCCACCCTTCGCAGGAGCAGGATCCTCGATTGGAGGCCTTCGGGGCTCAACTTCACCGTGCCCTCGCGTCGGTAAGAAATGAGCGCATTGATACTCCGAAGGGGGGAGTCTGCTCCCACTGAAGCATAAAACCACTCTTGGTCCCACTTCGAGTACCACTTGTTGTTCACAACCCTCGCTGGGAAGTCATCTTGGAACTCTTTGTGGAACTATAAATTGGCGCTCCCGAAGGCTAAAGCCCTCTCCACGCCATCTGCCCCCTCCCTTCGCTTCTGTTGGCAGTTTGCGTTGTGAAGGGCGACGAAGACGTCCGCGCGCCCCTCGCAGCCTTCAGTCCTCATGGCCCACTCGAAGATGGCTAGCCTCGCCACGGCGTTCGGAGACAAGTGAGGGAGCTCGAAGTTGTACACCTTCAGCACCTCGCTCAACATATCCACTGCCGGCAGTCCGAGGCCCGCCTCGAAGAAGGCCTCAAAGACAATAACTTTGTTGGGTTGGGGCCTCGAAATGGTCTCTGTCTTCTCTGGCACCCGAAGCTGGATGCCCTCAGAAATCTTTACTTCGCAAATCCTCCGAACGGACTCCTCTGTTGAGGACGAAGCCTTTAACTCCAAGGTCTGCTCGAATCTATCTAACGGTGATCGAAGGTCCCTCGGCCCCAGGCGCCTCGCTGCAGGCTTCGTCGCCACCACCACCGCTTAGGCCTGGACGGAGCTCAAGCTCGCGCTTGGAACCAAGGCCTTCTTCGACGCAACCTTCTTCGACATCTCGCAGAGCTTTAGCGTGAAGGGCACTAAGAGGCTTCGAAGCAGGCTGCGCGCGAAGCCGAAGGTGGAGAGAAGAAAGCGAAGGATGTTAGGGGCTGAAGCAGAAGACAAATGAGAGCGTGGGCGAAGCCGTGGTACAATGAGCCCCTTTTATAGGTGGTAAAAAGTGACCACGCGCCCCGCACCAAAGCCTTTTTTCACCGATTACCCCGGCCTCCGTAGTCTCTGACATATGGGCCCAGGGTGAATTTGAAGCGAACCGTCGCGCCCCCAACGCTGTAACAGCTAGATTTCTGACCGTTGCAAGGTCGCTCGGGCTCCCCGAGGGCGTCCCGTCAATCTGAATAGGCATTTATTGCCTACGTAGTTCAAAGCCAGCCTTCGGTCCAGGTTCCGAAGGCCTGTCTTCTCTGAAACTTCACTTACTCCAGGTCATTTGTCCTGAGGCACACACACCCCTTCACTCTGAAGGGCTACGTGTGAGGGGCTACTGTTGGGGGAACTAATTTCCCTTGAACAAGGGCCAAATGACGTCAGCCTACGAAGGCCTCGGGCCCGGAGCCTGTCAACTGGTGAAGCCTAAATATGAGCCCTAGCCTCCTCTAATGAAGTCGACTCCAAAAACAGCCAAGACTTGTCCCTCCGGAGCCCTGCCTCCGGGACCCCTTCGGAGCCAAGCCTTCGGGACCCCTCCGGAGCCAAGCCTCCAGGACCCCTCCGGTCCCCTTCGAATCCCTCTCTGGAACCTTTCGGAGCCCACTCCGAGAGTCGCTTCTGAGTTCACTTTGGATCCCTCTTTGGGGTCCGCTTCGGAGTGCCATTCGGAGCCCCCTCGACCGCCTCCACCTGAAGGACTCCGGCAAGTACTTCGGACCAGGAAAAATATCCAAGCATCACTACAGTGTAAAGCCATATCGGGGCCCCTCACCCCTGGTATGTCGTATACCTACTCCAGAAGTGATGTTTATCTACTACGTCTGTAAAGTCAAATGTACAGTAATCTAGCCTTTTTCCCTTCTTGCCCCTATGAAGCCTACGACTTGTAGAGGGAATTTGGGTCTTTTCCTTTGGCCTGCGTGCCTATAAAAGCAGGGCCATGCCCTTGTAATGGTGGGTTTTTAGTAGAGGCAAAATGATGCCAAATCCACTATAAACTAGATGCAGGGCTATTATTCCTCCAGGGAGGCCTGAACCAGTATAAACTCTCTCCCTCTGTAAGAACCCTTTGAAGTTCATTCTATACACCATACACTAATACATAAAAACCTGCTGTAGCAGCCACAATTGCTACAACATCGGGCATGCTTTATTTAGATGAATGGTGCACAACATAAATTAGATACAATAGATCAATATGTCGGACTCAACCGATAAAGCCTCGAACCACGATACCTAACTTACATAATCTAAGAGATCGTAACAATGCAACCTTAGACTTAGCAAATACACCAAAATAAATCGGTGACTGTTCTGACCGGGCCGATGCCTCAAGAGACCAAAACGATGCAACCCCGAAGGACATTGATTGGTCGATACGATCGTTAGGGTGGCGGGACTCACCTCTTCATCGGAGATCAAGACGATGCAGCCCAGCTTCGAGTGTCAAGTCCCGTCGAGATTAACCTTAGAGCCGAGGGCGGCGATGCGCCGAAAGTAAATTGTGGTTGTGTTTGTTGTAGATATTTATCTCTAACCTAGCTAATAGTTACATATTTATAGTTTGGAGACTTGTCATCCGTTACGATAACCACAATCGATTCTGGATTTGTCTTTATCTTCCTTTGTCCTTATTGGCTCCTTCGTATCTAGCCACATATAACCACTTAGACATACTTTTTTGATCGCCCTTTGACCAGACTTCTTTGACTTATGTTAACCATGTGACACTCCCGGTGGGTCTGGATTTTACTAAATCTTGACATCAACAATATCTGAAATCATATCCAAAACGACTTTAAAAAAACTGAAAAGAGTATAACTATTTAGACTTAAATTTTAATTTAGCCAGCCCTCTAATTTTACCATGGATTCGCCACCGCTCCCTCTCAAGCTCAGCCGCCATCATTTCCACGTGTCCATCTGAAACCTGAGCGTATGCACGCCTATCCTACTTCAATCCTTTCCCGCAATCTTCTTAAGCACCGCACGCTTTATTTTTGTTGTCATCGGCTACACCTTGTTAGAGGTATGTGTTGCTTTTTCTTGACTACATGAAATTGCATGTGTATATGGACAGGGAAATGTACATGGGTACTTTGTTTTTTAATGATCGAGATCTGCTTTATATACGAGGGTGGGACATGAAAATACATACATGTGAATGCGAGATGTAGATATGGATGTTTAATGATTATTAATATGAATATGAATGTGAGATTTATGTGTGTGAATATAAATGTTTGTTCAAAGCTCACCACGTGACATTCCTTAGTATTTTGTAATAGGCATTCTCGAAATTAATGAAAAACATGCACTACAAAAAAACAGTAAATTTTCATCTTTTTTAATTTCCGTCGGCATTTTCGAAAGCCGACGGAAGTTATATAATTTCCATCGGCCTGAATGAGCCGACGGAAGTTATCTTAACTTCAGTCGGCTTTCCTTAAAACCGACGGAAATTATATAACTTTCGTCGGCATTCCCATGAAACCGACGGAAGTTATCTGCAGATTAGGTCTGCAGCCACGCCTGCATGCCCTCCTCACTTTCCCCATCTCCCGCACTCCCGCACATACTCACCCATCTGGAAACCCTAAACCCTCCGCCCGCTGGCCTCCACCCGCCGGCCACTGCTTCGCCCCGACGGCAACCGCCTTTCTCTGCACCGACGGTCACCGGTCGCCGCTTCGCGCCGACGACCGTTGTCTCCGCCTGTTGCTTCACCCCGACAGCTGTCGCCTCCATCTGGCACCGACGGCCGCCGTCGCCTCTTTCGCCTGCCCGCCCACCCATCGGTAGATGCCTCGCCCTACACCGACGGCCGCCGCTTCGCCCCGATGGCCACCGCCTTCGCCCACCCGCCGGCAGCCACCTCGCCCTACACCGACGGCCGCCGCCTCTGCCCACCGATCGGTGCCTCCGTCTGGCGCCTGATGGAAAAGGAAGGGAGAAGGCGAAGATGGTATGCAAGTTCTTTTTAGTTGAGCAATATTGTGGAATTAAACTACATCATGGTTTCCCAGTGTACTTAGCTCTGTTATCATTTGCTACTTCAGATTGCCTGTGATAATTGGAATCATACACTCAGTATTAGTCTTCTGCATAATCTGCTGCTTTAGACTGTTACATCAGTTAATTACTAAATATGCTATTCTCCTTCAGAAGTTGATGTTTGATTCTGTAATTTGCAATCTACATATTTACTTGAAAAACAAGGCCACTAATAGCAGAACCATCCATCATTAGCTAGCTTGCAAGTTATTGTATTCCCATTAACCTAATTAGCTATGTCATCTGACTTGGAGCCCCCATCAATATATTTTCTATGTAGTTTTATTTTTGGCATAAGCCGGTGTGTAGAATCATATATGAATTTAACCTCTCTCTTTAGTCTTTTCATAGAAAGTATGTAATGTACATTTCCTTTGTTGTTCATTTAAAATTTTGATAGTGGAGATCTGTTTCATAGAAGGTAGCTTGGTGCCTATCTGTTTCATAGTTATTGTATTGCTATGAACAATTGCTATTGTATTTCATATATTTAGCTATTGCTCTATCTCTTTTCTTCACTGTCATTTTGTACTTAGTACTTACCATGATTTTTCTTTGATCTTAAAATTGCCTCTCATACTTCTCACTGAAATATAAAATTCTGTTGATACATCATTTTGTTCTTCAATGTTATGTGATGCTTAATTATTGATATTAAGTTGTGATTTTCAGGTTAAGGTCTGCCATACTGGACCAAATGTTTTTGCATGTCACACATGATGAGGGAGTTCTTATTTGCTGTTTGCATGTGAAAATTATGCAGTTAATGTCATGTACACTGTTTCATATCTGCTGGAATGTAATATGCATGAATGTATGGGAAAATATAAAAAGGAAAAAATTGGACCATGCATATATTTTTGTATATACTTTTGGATTCCTGATCCTTCTGAATTTGTATGATTTGTTTGAGAATCTGGACTAATGTTATCAACTCTGTTGCATATAGTTCAATTGTTTTGAGACAAATATAATGTGATTTGAATGTGACAATATACTTTAACTATTGACTTTGAATATGAATGTGAATGTCTTGTATGAATGTGAATATGGATATAATTTATTATTGTGTAATGTGACAGAAAAAACAGAAAAATGAAAAAACAAAAAAAAATAAAAAATAAAAAAAAATATAATTCCCGTCAGCTAGGCTTTGGCCGACGAAAGTTACCAATTTCCTGGTAACTTCCGTCGGCTAAGTTTGACCGATGAAAGTTAACTAAGGTGGCGTTTGGTTCAGGAGTCTCATAGAACGGAATGGTTCCATTCCAGATTCTGAGAATGGAATGGCTCTGCTCCTCGTTTGGAAGCAAGAATGGAGCCACTCTGTTTTTTGTTTGGTTCTGGAATCTGATAGAACAGAACAGTTCTATCTCTTATTTGGTTCAAGAGCAGAAATCACCGGCCGGGCGGCCGCGACGGCTTCTTCGCGGCGCGCGTCCGCGCGCACCGCTCCACGGTGGTGCGGCTCAACATGCCGCCGGGGCCGTTCGTGGCGCGTGACCCGCGGGTGGTGGCGCTCCTGGACGCCGCGTCCTTCCCTGTGCCGTTCGACACGCCGCCGAGCCCAACCACGCGCAGCTCAAGACCCTCCTCTTCTATCTCCTCTCTCACCGGCGCCAGCACGTGATCCCCAGCTTCCGCGACGTGTACGGCGAAGTGTTCGGGCTCATGGAGAATGAGCTCGCCCGGGTCGGCAAGGCCGACTTCGGCCAGCACAACGACGCCGCCGCCTTCGGCTTCCTCTGCCAGTCTCTCCTCGGCCAGGATCCGGTCAAGTCGGTGCTCGGCCAGGAGGGGCCCAAGCTGATCACCAAATGGGTGTTGTTCCAGCTAAGCCCGCTGTTCAACCTCGGCCTTCCCACCCTCGTGGAGGACGCGCTCCTCCACTCGTTCCGCCTCCCGCCGGCGCTCGTGAAGAAGGACTACGACCGCCTCGCCGACTTCTTCCGGGATGCGGCCAAGACGATCGTCGACGAGGGTGAGCGCCTCGGCATTCCGCGGGAGGAGGCGGTGCACAACATCCTCTTCGCGCTGTGCTTCAACTCCTTCGCGCTGTGGAGCCTACGACGAGCGAGGAGGAGCGTGGAGCAGACGGAACCGCTCGGTTCGGCTGTTTTTTTGGGGACGGGATGGTTCCGAATCTAAAGGGAATATTCCCTTTTTGGAGCCGTTCTATTCCACCTAATTCCAAGCGAAACACATATAAAGTGGGATAGAGCCGTTCGCTTCCACCTAACTCTTGAACCAAACGCCACCTAACTCCCATTGAAACGCCCCCGTCGACTAAATGTCAACGGAAGTTAGCTTCTTCTGTCGGTATTAGCCTAACTTTCGTCGGCTTCTCTATTTTCTTGTAGTGATGTATAGTTCCTTTTAATGCTCCCTATACCACTATTAAGAAAATTGCTTCTACAGTTGACTTTATGTGTATGAAACCAAATTAGTTTATAGAGATTCGTGTCATTCCTTTTCCATAGATTCATAGTATGACTCATCAATTTAATCTCTCGGTAATTAGTGTAACTATGGATATCTTCTTTATTTTTGTATATTGGTACCAATATATTTCTCTTTTCTTTAAGTCAGTAGTTTAAAAGATTTAGCCCGAGAGTTTTCTATTGATTATCGAATCTTATATGTAGATAAAATATATGAGTTAGGAAGCTTTTTAGGGCATCACAATCTCAATGATAGTTTAGATCTACTCTCAAGTTAGATAGATCTAATCCTATTTAGACATCCAATAATCAAGCCTTATAATTTAATATACTCCCCTCCTCGAGGCACATGAATAAATCTCATTGGCTATGTTGATATTGACACAAGAACGTGGCATAATGTGTCTCTCCTCTTCGGAGAGGCTAAGACCTATATAAAGTTTGTGTATCATCTCAACTAAGTTAGACGAACAGCAACCCAGATCTATTTACTCACGTATTCCGTCGACGCTCTAGCTTCTCTATTTTGATCGCTGCACAAGATTGGTGGCATCCGGCATGAACGTGCTGCGAGACGAGAAGATTAGCATCAGCTCCCGTCAGCAGACCAGAAGAGTGGATCGTTTTCTGATGAACAGTTGTGATACAGCGACAAGTAACAAGCTCGTGTAATCTACAACTCTACGTATATATGTTCACCAGATCAACATAGGATTGAACCTCAATACAATCATCAAGGAAAAGTTCTACAACTAGGCATTTCATAGTAGCAAACTTCTTACTCTGAAACTTCATAGTAGCAAACTTCTTATTAATAGTAGCATGCATTTCTTAAGTTGCTAGCTTGTGAAAGGTGTATGATAAGCTAGGCCGACTCATCTGTGTCACCAGGCCCTGTCTGTGCCATCTCCACCGTCACCGCACCAGGGAGATGAGGGACAGCACACCATCACCCTCCCATCAGTCACTTCTACGCCCTCCGCTCGCTACCTCACGCTCCACTGCTCAATGCTCGTGACACATGTGTTTTATACTTTTACACAGAAGTTACAGATTCACATTCTCATGCTCGACTAACAGATGTATCAGCTCAATAAATTTCCTCTGATTCGACTGGATCACTCAAAATCTGACGAATGTTGGGTAGCTCAAAATATACACACCTCCCAATATTCTAGGGGGCTTAAAAGGATAGCCTAAGCTCATAAAAGGGGTCACGTACTACCTACAAAATTATCTAATCTAACCTAAACACAAGAATCATTCGGTTCATCAGTTGCTTGGTGGCACTCAGTTTCAGAAGGTTTCGTGACTTGCACTGCAGTAGTTTCTTCGCTATCTTCTCCAGACGTTGTTTTCTTCTGAACAGGAGTTCCCTCACGATGCAGAGGTTCCTGCAGATCAATTACTGGACTGCTTTCAGTTTCAGAAGGTCGCGTCACTTGCATTGCAGTAGTTTCTTCACCATCGGAAGTTTTTACCGACTTCAATTTCTTGCAAACAGCACTTTCCTGACGTTCAAGAGGTTCCTGCAGATCAGTCGCTTGACTGCTTTCAGTTTCAGAAGGTTGTGTGATTTGCATAACGCCACCTTCTTCGTCAGATGCTTCCCCAGACTTTCTTTTCTTGCAAACTGGAATGCCTTGATCACCATCCTGCTCTGCAGAAACTTCATCACCAGACCCAGCCTGAGATTGACTTGCACATACACCATTCTCAATGTTGGCCTCCTGAACACCAGATTCTCTGGGCTCGGCGACTGATTGGGGATCCTTGAAAGTTAACTTGTTTGAAGAGCTACCCTTGGTTGCACCAAACAATGATTCTAACTGTGTTCTAACAGAAACTGCTATGGCAATTGCATGATCACTAATCAGACTGTCACTGGGTGGGCAATGAACAACATTTGCTAGTGCCTGGTAATAGCAAAATAGCGCTAGGGATGGTGGTGCCAATCCCCTTTCACGGCAGACTTTAGTTGACTTAATTGCATGTTTGCAAACGTTTCCCTTCCTGGACCAGCTACAATCACACAATGCAAGATCAGAACCTGGATTCACTATGGCATGGGACCTCTCCTTATCTTTCTGGCAGACCACCCAGGCAAAATTGTGTTCCACAACAACATCAGAATCTGGAATTTGCAATCCCTGCTGCCATTGATTTAGGTCACTTTTCCACTCACTCCTCCAGTAGCGAGAGAAATTGTACTTGCCAGAATATTCATCCAACCAGTAGTAAGAATGGACCTTTGTACCCAACTTATGAACCAGCCAATCTGTGCGTTGGTAGACTGTTTCATTTGCCTCATTCAACAGCCTGAGTTTTAGCAGGTGATGATAGCTCTCAATTGCTGAAGACACCTCAGCAGTAGCCAATGGGGTGGTCTTTAACATAGTTATCCATGCCCCTGGAATACATTCAGCTGTCAGCACTAGCATATTAAATAGTGATCCAACATTCAGATATGGGCAAAAATGTGAAAAAGGAAAGAGACATGGACCAACCAAGTCTTGGAAACCATAGAGCTCTGAAGTAGTCCAGAAAACCAGCACAATCGACAAAATCTTCCAGAAAGACTACAAATAATTCCATGCCACCATTTCCTCTGCAGATATTGCATATTACTTCCCAAAGTTGTTTAGCCATCACTGAACGCTTCTCGATATCTGGGCACTTGTTCATTAAATTTTTATGCCAAGCATGCCGTATGCGCCATAAGCTAATCAGCACCGGGCACTGGAATACTTCCCTGCTCAGCATGCTATTACACTCAGGCACTGGAAACCCAGAAAAAGTACAATAAATACTAAACTAAAACAGAGAAGCATCAGTTACCTTATTGTGCGCACATCAGTTAAGGGATCATCAATAATAAAGCCACCCAACTGCCATGTTGGGTCTTTTGCACGAACTCGATCATAAAGAGCACCCATCCATCTATGTGTTTCACCATATGCAAAGTTTGGAGTTATGATCCAAGCAACAGGAATTGCATTTTTCTGCTCGTCAAGAACAAGGAGGCTATGTACAGGATACTGCAAAATAGTGAATAGCAATGCTACTATGAATCAAGCAAACATTGAAGCACAACCAGAAAAAACATTAAAGAGAATATCATTGGCAAACCTTAATTTGTTTGTTCCAAACTTTGAATCAGAAGCCAGTAAACTACGGTTGCCATACTGAATCATCTGCTGGAGCTGCCAATCTGTCTGGATGCCTACAACAAAGGTGTCCTTATCTGAAAAATCCTCATATAAAAATATATAGTCTTGGTGATTTTCAACCCATATGTTAATACTAACAGCATCATCATCATCAAGTTCATAAACAGAACGCCGTATTTTCCTTTCCAACCTCCTAACATATCTGTGAGTAAGAAGATCATCTCGGTTTGATGGTCCTCCTTGCTTTTCAACCATTTCGGTATGTCGCTGCATTATGGTCTCCACTGGAATACCAACACAGAGCAAAGACATAACCTGAAGATGAAGTTCATCTGATATGTATGGTGCAAACATTGCCTTCGTCCCTATAGCCATCTTGTCCATGGGACCATGGCAGGGTGTTCCTTTCTTATCTACATGCTTATCATGGTTATATATCACAAGAGCCACAGATGGTTCAGCAATCAAACGCTTGACGATAAAATGGCAAACACAACCCCTCTTTGTATGAGGACGACCAGCAGGTGTTTTCCTCCTCTTTTCTGAAAAGTTCCTGCTAGGGCGTACAGAACCGCCCTTTCTATAATCATCTGGACCAAAAGAACACCAATACCTGCAATTAATGGTTTCATTTCATGATGTTTCAAACCTCAATGTAAGTTATAACCTCTTTTAACAGGGTATACCTATTACCTAATGTTAAAACACCAAATCAGAATGCGCATGATAAGAACCATTTAAAAGACATGTGCAGTACATCAGCAATCATTATCCTCAGCAAAGAAATAGCTCAAGTGCAATGATAAATTCATTTTACTATACAAGATGAATATGAATAAGAAGCCCAGTGCCATGTCCTGGTTCAAAAATTAGTCATGCATAGGTGCATGCTTCCATTTACTTACAGAATATACTCGAGTATCCCATCAACTTTCGGCTTGCAGCTCATTGTTGGTGAGCGCCTTCGCCGTGCTTCAACATGAAATCTCGTAGGGCATTCCTTGTTGTTTGATTCCCCTCTAACAAAGTCATTCACCCTAGAAAATGGAATGAGCGCGAGCCTGTCCATAGAGTCCCTCCAGCCCTCCACCCTTGACCACATGATATCTGCCGCCGAAAACTCCAGTGTGGGTGGGCTCTGAACTGGGAGAGTCAAAATCTCATCCCACCTAGCCATCTGCATTCGTTCGCACAGGGATCATCAGCCATCACAAACGAGGAATGGGGATGCAGGCTGAACCCCCAAATTTGAAATTTCAACTCATGTTCCTGCTATGGTTAAGCCGCAGAGAGAGAAAGGATGCTTCCAGATCCTGAGGAGAGAGCGAATGTTAAGGTGTGGGTACTACGAGTTCTCACCGGTGAGTATGCGCCGCCGCTGCTGGCGGGATGGAGGTCGGCGCAGGCGGCGGCGACGGAAGGCGAGGCCGAGACGAAGACGGGTGGTCGAGTTGGGAAGGGAGCATGGAGTCGAAGCCCAGCTACGCTGGGCCGTTGGCATTTGGGCTTCTTATTTATTAAAAAAGAGACCGGATGAAATAAAAGGTATTTTACTTTTTTAAAAGCATTCATTTACCATTGTATAATATAATCATATTTATCATACAATTTACTAGCATCACTTAAATTTCATAAAAAATAATATAAATTATTTGTTTTTACACCATGCATTTTGAGATTTCACATGTATTGTTTTTCTAATTTATTTATCAAAAATAAATAATTATCTATAAAACAGTGCATATACAAATATTAACTTCTTTTTAAATAACTGAAACAGAGGGAGTATTATGTATGATTTTTTTACGGATGACTTTATATATTATGTAGGTAGAAAATATAATATGCATATTCATAACACTTAATTAACATTTATGTATCAATATTGCTTAACTAGTCTTCAAAAAATTAGGAGTTATATTTTTATAAAAAATGATTTAAAATAATAATAAATATTTAGATATATATACTACTATAAATATTTAATATTTTATAGTCAAAATGGGTAGTGTCATTTTTTATGAATTTATTTAATGTATTGATAAGGGTCAAAGTAGTATTTTTCTAATTTATATATCAAAAAATAATTATCTACAAAACAGTGCATATATAATATTAACTTGTTTTCTATATATGCAATATAAATAACAACAAATAGATATATCTTTAATATATGTTTCTGTGTTGGGTTTAAACCAAATATATATCACCCATAAATTATTTAGATAAGTGAGATCAATTTTTGTTACCTAGATTTAGATTTTAAGAGGATAGTGATACATAATGGATTATTTCGCACGTTGGAACCGAGATGGAATCAAGTCCAAAACAAATAAAAATTATTGGATAATACGACAATACATGCACGACAACAAGAATACGCAATGTAGTAGTAGCATGTTTAATCGGAACGTTCAGATACTAATTAGAAAGACTAAACATAAATTAATTATAAAACTAATTACAGAACCCTAAACTAATTCACAAGATTAATCTATTAAGCCTAATTAATCTATCATTAGCACATTTTGTTGGTGTTTTTTGTCACACTTTGACACACGTGTGTTTAGGAGATCTGCTTAACTCCAGTGTAGGTCTTACAATCTTAGAAAAATAGTTCAAGGCATGTCAATTACTTTGACATGTAACTAATAAAGAAACAGAGAAAATATCGTTAGTAGCAAAACCAATCGGCTGCTAAGCCGATGACTGTGGTGAGGATAGAACAATCGTAAGCGGATAACGTCGATCGACCACAAGGCCGATGACCAAGGCAGAGAGATCGGGACGAATGCGCCATCGGCCGATGAGATAGGCAATTCATGTATGATAAGATAACCTATCGGCTTGTACTCCGATAAAAATAAATAAAACATGCCAGATAACATGTCGGTGTTATCAAAATCATCACAATAGCAAGATTGGACTTAACCAAGACAATAGCTAGTCACGATGAACTTGACAATACTTCAAAGTATCAGACACATTTTATTTAGATGAACGATATACAACATGAAGAAGATAAAATAGAAAGAGATGTCGGACCTAACCGATAAAGCTTCAGACTACCACACCCAAATCATATCAATCTAAGAGATCAAACTAATGCATCCTTAGACCTAGCCAATACACCGAGATAAACCAGCGACCATACTATTTCAGTCGATGCCTCAAGAGATCAACTTGATGCAGCCATGAGGACACTGACATAGTCGATACAATCGTCGAGGGTGGTGGGACTCACCTCTTCGTCGGAGATCAGAACGATGTAGCTCAGCTCCGAGTGCCGAATCCCATCGGGATTAACCTTGGGAAGTCAAGAGTGGCAATACGCCGAGTAGTTGTTTCACAGATTTGTGTGTTTCTAATCTAACTAAGGGATACATATTTATAGTTCGGAGAATTGCCATCCAAGCAATCTATCTCAACCGATTCTAGATCACCTTTATCTTCTCACTTTTATCTCCATCGGCTCCCTTGCATCCGGTCATATTGTAACAACATGGATGGGCTTCTTTGACCATCTTTGACAGGACCTCCTTGACTTCTGTTGACCGCGCGACATATTTTGTGGGCCTAGGTTTTTACCAAATTTTGGTGTCAACACATGCCCTTCAATTTCGGAGCATTAAAGGGTAACCGATGCTTCGAAATTATCGGTCATCATCACTCATCTGCCATCACATTCTTTTGAAGTTTTATCTGTAATGTCTTCTCAAATTTACTGCTAGTAGCCGAAATCCTTCAACTTCTAATACTATAACATGTAGGGCATCGGCTTCACTTCACCTTCCTCTTTTTCGCCTCTTCTTTTAACGTCTATTAATTGCAGCCGAAACCTTTCAATTTCTAATACTTTATAAATTCACACTAGGTCTTGGCACCATATCACTTTCCTTTCTTTCTGCCTCTTCTTCTTCTTCAGCCATTCACACCTGTGATGGATGTTGCTTGGACTGACACATTTAATTTTCTTTGTGGTGGCGTCGGACCAGGCTTCATCTCACACAGTTTTGTATCGGTACTCTTTAAACCAAAAATTATATTCCCCCGGTCTCGAGTCTACAAGTATTCCAGCATTTCGAGAACCGTATTCATGATTATCTTTTGCCGCACGTTGCGAATGGCCTTACCAAGTCCGACGGGATCGATTTTGACTTGGCTACCGAAGAGTCACTTTTGCTCTATAAGTACCAAGCCTTTTCTGCCTTTGACTTTTACACTTGCTGTTAGTCTCCAAATTAACCGTTGTTTGCTGCGAGTATTGGTTGCTGTCTTTTCATTTCCACTCATTCTGTACCCCAACGACGCTAGGATGACTCTCTCAACATGATTCCTAAGGTAAGTTTTCAACATTCTTGTTATTCTTCGTTTTTTTCTTATTTCTTCCGCCGCCTCCTTCTTTATAACTTCATCTTTTTTCACTAAATTTTCTTTTCCTCTTCCTTCACTTTAGAATCTACATGACCAGACTCTGATCCCAATAGCTATTCATCCTTCTAGCTTTTTCTTGGGCCCTTTGGGCAATCCAGACCATACGGATTTAATAAACGCCGAAACTTGTAGAATCCCTTTTAAATACTCCCCCATGTGTTCTTCTGATTGGGACTATGATTTTGACTCCTTTCCTTCTTCCATCCCAGGCTAGTGTGACTGGTATCCCAGGGTATCAATCACCTACCTCTCCCTTTGGGATGAGATTGACATCGATCATTGCATCAACCTTTCCCTTGCTGAGCCATATCTGGACGAGCTGATGTTGGCCGCATCTTGTTACTTTTGGTCTGATGCCTTGAATGTTTTCATTTTTGGTCATGGGCCGATGAGTCCCACTTTGATTGACGTTTTCTTTTTAACTTGTCTCGACATTGATTCACTGGTCAATCCCTTTTCCTTTCGCTTCTAACCATCTCACTGTCTTAGCATCAAGTCAGTTGATAGCTTGGGCTAATATATCGTGAAACACAATAAGAAAACTGACACTGTAGATACTTGCGAACACATTGCTTTCTTTAACCTCTGGCTGGAGAAGTTTGTGTTTTGTGTGTCGGCTCTGGCCCCAACCTTCCAATTTCAGTTTTTAGCCGAACAGCTTGCCGCCCACGTGCGGATCTCCCTTGGTCATTTCCTTTTAGAAGCTACCTATCGCCTCCTTCATCTTGTATCGGCCGACCTATCGGCCAAAAATTTCATCAGCCGACCTAAAGGTCCTTGGTGGTCCCTCTAGCTTTGTCTTAGTGTTTGCACGACCGATTTTATTGGAGGGACTCCTCTTGCTCAATCGTGTTTTCCTACCGATTTTCCAGAATCGACTGTTCCTACCTATCATCGATGCTCTTCTTTGGGTGAGGCAGCGACATTTTTTCCTGCTCTTCCTTTGTTCCTGCGGTTTTGGCTGCTTTCTTCAAGAGCTTCTACCTCGGGTTCTCCGATCAGACCACCTGGTTTCCCTTCAGATATTACTCAAAGTATGAGTGCCCTCATCGGCTAGTTTTGCTCGATGTGACCCAGGACGAAGAATCCATTTGTATATTCTTAGCCGCAACTTTTCCTTGCTTGCTCCCTGTTAACTTCACCAATAAGTGTCCTCGACAGTGCTCCTCGACAATAGTTAAAATTTTATTTTTAGTTTAAAATAAAATCTAGATTGCTTAATTATATACCATAAATTAACCCAAAGTTTCGGATCCAAATTTTCTTTAAGTTAGATTTAACCAGCCAAAGAAAATTTAGATCTACGGGTATATTAAACAAGATCTTAATCCGACCAAATCCAAAGTAGAATATATCAAAGGAAAAGGTACAAATTATTATCTTGAACTATTGCCTAAGTTTAAATAACACACTGAACTATAAAATTGTTTAATTAGTCCCATGAAATTCAAAAACCAATTTATTGTGCAACTAATGTTTATGCGACACAATGTAACGATAATTTTTATTGAATGGACGGTACATGTGGCGCAGCCGTGGCTAAAATATATTTTTTAGAAATCTCGATAGAATGCCCGCAAACCATGTTGTGTAGTTGTCGTGGTTGTGCGCTAATGCTCTTGCCAACATGTCGCGCTGTGTTGTGGGCGAGATCGGAGCAGTGCGCACGCTGGGCGCGTGGCGCGCAAGAGGGCTAGGCACACAGTTGGGTGGTCGCACCGAGCGTGCGGCGATGGTAGAGCAGCATGCGAGCAGCACGTGGGCGGGGGCGTGCGATCGGTGCACGGGAGGTCGCCAGAGAGCGGGCGAAGAACTCTGACATTTCATCGGACACCTTATGACCATTGTTAGGAGAGCATTTTTTACTGTACTTGTCATATCAGCGTGTCACATGTATATCAGTTAGCGAAACTGCTATCCACGTCAGCGAAATCGTTGTCGACGTCAACGAAACTACACAGAATGTTTTGAATTAAACTGGTTTTTGAATTTTAGGGGACTAATTAAACGATTTTATAGTTTAGAGGCTTATTTGAATTTTGGCGATAGTTTAGCTAGTAATTTGTATTATCAAATCGGGCCTGAGCTCCTCCCGTAGTCATGGTCTCGTGTAGGGATGGCAGTCGGGTATCACGGGCACGGGTATTACATACCCATACCCGTACATGTGAAAAAAACCTATACCCGTACCCGTTACCCGCGACGGGTAAAAACTCGTGCCCATAACTGATACCCGCGGGTACCGTATACTCGCGGGTATACCCGTTTACCCATGAACAAGCACAATAGTAGGAAGCAGAAGCATAGACGACAGACATGACTGCGATGCGGATGGTGGCGCGAGGCTGGACGACGACACTGGTCTTGGCGGTCGGCGGCGCGGGGCTGGACGACGGCATTGGGCTCGGCGGCCGATGGGGCGGAACTCGACGGCGCTCGGTGCGGGGCTCGGG
Source organism: Zizania palustris (assembly GCA_019279435.1). NCBI lineage: Eukaryota > Viridiplantae > Streptophyta > Magnoliopsida > Poales > Poaceae > Zizania > Zizania palustris. The sequence continues at coordinate 80,168,397 of JAAALK010000079.1, forward strand.
GGCGCTCGACGGCGCTCGGAGCGGAGCTCGGCGATCGGCGGCGCGGGGCTCGGGGGCGCTCGACGGACGACGGCCGGCAGCGCGGGCTCGGCGGTGGAAGCGATTGACGGGATGGGAGGGGTCACGAGTGACGGCCTGACGAGGTGAGAGGAGTGGCTAGGAACCTGAAACCTAGGGTTAGGGTTTTGATTTTTGAAATGGGTTTATATACTCCGGGTAAACGGGTAAAGTGGGTATGGGTACTGAATACCCATACCCGTACCCGTTTACCCGTCGGGTATAAGATTTGACCCATTATCATACCCGCGAGTATAAAAAATGGAACAAATCCGACCCTAATAGGGTTTTTACCCGCGGGGTAAACGGGTATAATTGCCATCCCTAGTCTCGTGGACATGACCGTACGCAGCAGAAGCCAGCTCCAACCGTCCTACACTCCTACGCCAATACCATCACTGGCCAATTGCTGCACGAGAATCAGTGCCATAGCGCCGCTCGTTGGATGTTGTAGAGGCGTAGAGTTTTTCGTGATTTACGGTCTAAAGACTGACTAAAATTTAATCATTTTAGAGGCTAAAGATTCAAACACCAAAAGCTAAAAGGGGTTAAAAAATTTTAGTCCCATTAGCTCCCAAGGAGGAGTTAAGACGGGCTAAAATGCTCATTTTTCACTTCTATCCTCACCATGCATTCATGAAAAGCAAGTAATAATAATAAGGGCATTTGAGTCATTCTACATGGCAATAAAGCCTTTAACCTCTACTTTAGTCACCGAATCCAAATAGGAGTTACTAAAATTTAGTCACTAGTTTTAGTCACTTTGCATTAGCTCATTGGATCCAAACTGGCCCTTAGCTAATGGATTTAATTAGGAATGAAAATGATTCGGGTAGTACTAATATCAGGTGATATCATATTTTTTAGATTTTTTAGATTTGAATTCGGATACGAAAACAAATATTATAGATATGAACATATTTTGGATATTTATCAAAAAAATTGTCCAGTTGATAATAAATATTCTCCATTTTTTTTGAATTTCTATGAAAAACAGCTATTTGCCGAACGTATTTTTTTTACGCTCGTCAAACCTCAAGGATATAATGATTGGATCATGATATATGATTCTGGGTGGTTTAATTGCCGTAACAGGATTCACGGTTATATAAACTGATTAAGATTATCTTTATTACACAAAGAACAAATCGATTGCTTAGGGCATGTTTGGATTTAAGGAGCTAAAACAAAGTAACTAAAATATGAGCTAAAATTTTAGTCATATCTGTTTGGATCAAAAACTAAAAAAGAAGCTAAAACATTTATGATGAGTGGAGATGAGACATTTTAGCCCCTCTTAGTTCCTCATTGGAGGCTAATGGACTAAAAAATTTTAGCCCCTTTTAGTCTTACTGTTTGGATTTTTAGCCTCTAAAGTGACTAAATTTTAACTCTTTTTGTTTTAGTCCCCTTAGATCCAAACACCCGCTTAATTAGATTACAAATATCAACAAACTTGTAGTGGAAACGATCATGCAAACTACTGTAAAGAAATAGACCCCGAAATGGCAAAACGTGTAGCACAAAAAAGCTGTGTGCATTGGCTGCCACCAAAATACAACCTCTACTACATGCCATATTTGTATTCAGGCACCAGCCAAACCCACACAGCTCCTACCAGAAATGGCCTTTGAATTTCTGAGCTTGCACCGAATATTCCCGATGCCCCCAAGGGTATATCCGTCATTTCCCACTTCCCTCCCGTCCGCACGGCGTTACTCATCGTGTAATTACCAGTTTACCCTCTTACGGCGCAACTTATATCATTCGTCATGCCCCTTCGTGTTCCTCCCCCCAATTTCCCCTTCTCTCCTCTTCCCGCTTGCTTCCCGATTTCGATACGCCGCCGAGCAATCGATTCGAGTGAGGGGATCGGAACCCTAACCCTAGAATAGGAGAGCAAGGCGATGGCGGAGAGGCGCGGCGTGGTGCGGATCATCTACCGCGACGAGGACGCGACTGATTCGTCGAGTGAGGAGGAGGAGGAGGAAGGGCGAGCGGAGGTCGGGGCGAGGTCGGCGGCGACGAAGCGGGCTGCGGTGAAGCGGCCGTGCGTGAGGCACGGCCCTGTGGAGAGGAAGTTCATGGGCGTGCGGCAGCGGCCGTGGGGGAAGTGGGCGGCGGAGATCCGCAATCCGCAGAACCGTAGCCGCCTGTGGCTCGGCACCTTCAACACCGCTGCGGAGGCCGCCGCCGCTTACGACGATGCCTGCGTCCGCCTCCGCGGCCCCGGCGCCGCCATCAACTTCCCCTCCCGCCGCTGCGTGGCTCCAGCTCCACCGCCTTGCGACCCGCAGACAACGCCGACGGAGCAAAAGGTGCTGTTTCCGCCGCCCCTGCCTCCGAAGAAGAAGGCGCTGTTTCCACCGCCCCTGCCTCCGAAGAAGAAGGCGCTGTTTCCACCGCCCCTGCCTCCGAAGAAGGCGCTGTTTACACCGCCCCTTCCTCCGAAGAAGAAGGCGCTGTTTCCACCGCCCCTGCCTCCGAAGAAGAAGGCGCTGTTTCCGCCGCCCCTGCCCCCAAAGAAGAAGCCGTTCCCACCGCCGCCGGAGAACACGCTTCGGCCGCTTCCGCTGCTACTGCCCCCAAAGAAGAAACCGCTTCCGCCGCCGTCGCCGTCGCCGACGGCGGCAGTGAAGAAGGAGGCCGTCGAGATCGAGGTCCCCCCACCCCCGGCGCCTTTCGTTCCTCAACCGGTTTGGACTCTTCTGGCCAGGAAGCGCAAGAAGCCATCTGGCTGCGGCGGCCGCGTCCCCGCCCTCAACACCACCGCCGCCGTCGAGGAGGCCGGCCGCGCCTGACCCCACCGACCAGCCACCAATTTCTGCTCTGCCAAATCAACATCTCCCAACCATCCATCCATCCACCCAACCAAACAAAAACTAATGTGAAAAAAGCTTAGTTCATGATTGCTGGCATGTGATTCGATGCTGCTGTTGAACGGACGCGTTCTTGCTTGTACATATGCTGCTCCTGCAGCTTTCTTTCTAGGATTTTCAGGGTAAACTGAAGCTGATGTTAATATCCTAATGAATCATCTCATATTCTCATGTAACAACGTCCGTTGACATTGTCCGATTTCAAGAACATTGCTGCAGAAACTGGAGGCAAATAAAGTTAGTCATCACGATTGACCAAAAGCTTGGTTTGGTCAGACTTCAGAGCTTGGTCATCTGCTTCTACAGAGGTCTAGTCGTTTAACAAGTCTTTAAAGAAGCCATTGGTGATGTCCATGTGATCCCGTGGCTGTGGTCCGGCCGTCGGATTTGTCGTCTGTGGCTGAGATGGCCGAGCAAAATATACTTTTCTTTTGTTTAGGGTGCACACGTGCAGCAAGCAGCAGACAAGCCGAATTTGCAGTCAGTCGCAGGTTGATCATGGACAGCACGAGTAAAAAATTGCTTGCTTCATACTCATCTATACTTACTATATAATAGACGAGTTGTTTTTACTCATTCAAGCAATCTGATCCATTGATTTTTTACTTATACTCATTGGAGTGATCTTCACCCTTCATTCTCCCACCGAACAAGTAGTCACGCAGGTTCTGTTGTGTTCCATAATTGCCGGCGAGATCTATGGCAAATAGCACGCATGCAATAAAAACCGGACCATCCATGCAAATATGATCCATGCAAATTTCCATGCAAACAGCCGCACTATCCATGCAAATTTGCCCCAGATCCTAGCAACTAACCAGACTATCCATGCAAATTTCCCCCAAATCCTAGCAACCACCCAAATTTCCGCTCGCTGATTGCCAACCACTATCGTCGCTGGTCGCCGAACAGCACCGCTGCCGCTGCCGCTGAACACCGCTGCCGAACACCGCTGCTGCCGAACATCGTCGCCGCTGATCGACGAACACATCCGCTGCACGCATGCACGCCGATATCAGGTACATACATCTCCTTCTACCTTCTAGCTTCTATACAAGATACAGGAAGAATGAACCACTGGAAACACTTGTAAAGGCTTACCGCATATTGCCCATAGCTGCTGACGCTGATCGTCGAATACCGCCGCCGCTAGTCGCTGAACACAGCCGCTGCACGCCTGCCCCCGTTGTGTCGCTGAGGCGTTGCCGAAATCAGGTACATACGCCTCCTTCTACCTTCTAGCTTCTACCTTGTCAATGATAAATGTCAATGATAATCTTTATATTCAGAGAAACTTCTAAAACTGATGTATGCATACTGCAGTTCTGAAGATTGTTTAATCAAAGTGTGGGAAACTTCTCAGGGAAAGTTGGTCAAAACACTGCAGGTAATGTGCCAGGCTGCCAGCATTTGAGTGGGTATTGAAAACGTATGCACATGTTCATGCTCTAAGGAATTTGACCAGTTTAACTCCATGTTGCCTTTGTTTTCAATCAAATTGCGAGTAAATATCACAGAGTCATAGGTTTTATATAAAAATTATCAGATAACTATATGTTTTATGTTCAAATGATCAATTTCAGAGAATGATAGATTTTAGGGGTAGTTCTATCAGTAAACTACAGATTTTGGAGATCACCGTTACTTCTAACTAAACTGAGTTGTGGGACTCACCTGGCGTCTCTGGCCAGTGGACCAATTCCTTGCTCATCATGTCATTTTCCACCTCACACCACAGTACCACATGAGCACTAGATGGCCACATTGTTCTACAGATATACAGAACATGGGTCTGGGGATGGATTTTTCTGGCTGAACTGAAGGGCAATTCTCATCTCCAGGTAATGAGTGTTTGAAGTTGGTACATCAAAAATTGAATCCATCAACGAATCTTTCTACAGTTGAAAATATGAAAAGAAGTTAAGGTCAGTTGTGTTTTCTTTTGGGCTGATGATAAGCTCAGCTTTCCTAATAATATCCTGAACAAAACAGTGGCAAAATATGTACAGTCATTAAATGTAGTAGAGTACAAAAGAAAGCAAGTATTCTTTTTGAAGAACATTTCAATGATCCATCTTCTTTTCAGCAAAACTCAAAGAATCCAAAAGTTTAGAAAATGGTTATATGCTAATTTATGGAAGCACATTACTTACAATATCAACAAATGATATCAAGAGAACATCTACAATAGAATACTTATTTGAACATGCATGCTAATATTTATGTACTAATCAGTGTAATATGTACTAATTTATGTACTAATATGTACTAATACGTGTTTTTACTTAACAAACAAACAACACTTTCTTTCAGATTCTTACTCAACTGAAGTTTCTTAACTTGAATAAATACACTTTTTCTGGTAGGTGTACATAGGCCTTAATATGTGGTTTCCAATTATTTTTCCTCATGTTTCCTTTGCTATTAGTTCATTCCTAATAGACAACTATTACTTTAGGCAAAAGTCATTTAATTCTGCACCCTAGATGGCTAAAGTTAGCTAGCTGAAAGCATATGCATACTCATTTTTCTCATTTCCCGTGAGTTTTTCTAGATACACTTATTGAAACAATGTTAGATAAATTTCTAAAACTGATGTCTGTATACTGCAGTTCTAAAGATTGTTTAATCAAAGTGTGGGAAAATTCTCAGGGAAAGTTGGTCAAAACACTGTAGGTAATGTGTCAGGCTGCCAGCATTTGAGTGGGTATTGAAAACTTATGCAAATGTTCATGCTCTAAGGAATTTGACCAGTTTAACTCATTGTTGCCTTTGTTTTCATTCAAATTGCGAGTAAATATCACAGAGTCATAGGTTTTATATACATATTACCAGATAACTATATGTTTTATGTTCAAATGATCCATTTCAGAGAATGATAGATTTTTTATGTGCCATTACATACTTGTCAAGCAAACTCACCTGAGCTGAAGGGCAATTCTCATCTCCAGGTAATGAGTGTTTGAAGTTGGTACATCAAAAATTGATTCCATCAATGAATCTTTCTACAATTGAAAAGAGGAAAAGAAGTTAAGGTCAGTTGTGTTTTCTTTTGGGCTGATGATAAGCTCAGCTTTCCTAATAATATTCTGAACAAAACAGTGGAAAAATCTGTACAGTCATTAAATGTAGTAGAGTACAAAAGAAAGCAAGTATTCTTTTTGAAGAACATTTCAATGATCCATCTTCTTTTCAGCAAAACTCAAAGAATCCAAAAGTTTAGAAAATGGTCATATGTATGTACTAATCAGTGTAATATGTACTTACTTACAATATCAACAAATGACATCAAGAGAACATCTACAATAGAATACTTATTTGAACATGCATGCTAATATGTATGTACTAATCAGTGTAATATGTACTAATTTATGTACTAATATGTGTAATGTTCAATTACAGTTGCCTTAAATGATTAAACACATGTAAGGTCCGATCTACCACTTCTCACGATGGGAACAAAAAAAGTTGGTCGAACTTCATTGACAGATATTACTAACCATGTCAAAAAAGGTACCGTTGATATTGCCTACTCATATACTCATGTTTGCTTAAAATCATTCGGTTTCGTTTGGTACCGTTTATGTAACTTATAGGAACATCTCAATCACCTTTGATACCTTGCTACATATAGTCAATCATTTTTATGTAATTGTACCGAACTTGCAGGAACACAACAAGCACCTTGCGATAACGAGGCTCGTAAGAGGGAAGCGAGGAATAGAAAACAACGAGAATACCGTTCAAGAAAGAAGGCTCAGGAAACCAGTATCCAGAGAGATGGAATGACTAAGTTAGAATCATCTCCATGTACTTCAAGTATAGATCAACAATCACCATATGGGCAAGGGTATTCCACGGATCTACGAGCATCGATGGTGCTACAAACTAATGAGTTGACTCTTTCAGGTATTTCTTACACAAATTATTTCCTTATACGTTTCACTTAATTTCGTATATAGGATGAGTTTTTTATACACTATATTGTACGAACCCGCTCTGTAGGAAGTATTCTATCACCATATGGGACAGGGATTTCAACAGTTTTGCAAGCCTCGAGTGTTGAAGATAAGGAAAATCATTATCAATGTGAAACCATTGATTGGCTACACAGAAATGATAACTACGTGAAACGACATAAAGGTCTCATTCTATCTTTGTGTTCGTACTGTACTTACATTATCAAACACTCTATACAAAATGGCATCTGCATGTCTATGAAAATATATACAGACACTCATGTAGTAGATGATGTAAACAAGAGGGAACGGAGGAATATAAAACAACGGGAATATCGCGCAAGAAGAAAAGCTGAAGAAATAGACGAGTATAGAGAATGGATCATTAATAAAAAGCATTGTGGATACAAAAGATGTGCAGATGAGTATACGGATGAAACCAATATGTGTCAAACACCTCTACAACGGAAGAATGGAGAACCAAATGATACATTTGACAGTGCTTCAATTGTGCCTACAGACTCGTGCTGTGTAGCGCCCCGATTTACCAAAATCGAGACATTATTGAATTTCAGAAGAAAAACAATAATACAAGAGGTTCATCATGCGACAACGTACATACGACAGTATTCATGGTACGTAGACCATATTTATTACATCAAAGTTTTAGTAAAAACAGTAATAAAAATAATTAGAAAGCGGCATGACGAACATCTCCTTCAGGATCTTTCTTCTCGACTGGGTCGCTACTCCAGACCGTCTTCATAGTAAGCATCCTCTGTGGGGTCCAACGGGTATGAGTACAAAAAGTACTCAACAAGCCACCGCAAATGCAAGTAGTAATGCAGGATAATAAACAAGGAAGGGTAATGGCTAACATTGCAGAAAAGTGCAGTTTCAGTTATTGCATTTAATGTAATCACATTTTAATCATGCGGAAAAGTAAATATGAATATCAACAACATCAGCTAACTCGAGGAGTACGTTTTACCTCCTTGCACGACAGTCCTTACATGTCAATCCATCATGCACATACATATTCAAAGTAATCTAAATGGGGGATGTCACGCAACCCGCCCTTGACCGTGGGCTCGGCTTTTTGAAAATATTTAAGACTCTGATCAGAGATGTACTACTGTACCCACAAGGCACGCACTCATCCCAAACGAGATGACCCATACCACGGGAACTCGTGCATAAACCTCGGCATGAAATGTTCCAAGCGATAACCACCCGCTCTAGGTTTCGCCGGCGCGCCGGGCCGCATCCTGGCTAACGTCACACCCCCTTTTGCGCCACATTGGTACAAGTCACCCGCAGGTGCAACTTGACCCATCTCCAAATGGTGGCCTCGGTTTGGAACAATCCATACCTTAGTTAGGACTTACCCACTAGACTTGTGGTTAGTACGTAAGTGTATTGCAACGGATCCCTCAGACCGGTCCTTATAGTGCCCCGGGTGCTACCGACCAATGCCCTAGCTTGCATCCGGAACCCACCATGCATTCACTCACAACCACAACTCCAACAATGACAGAATTCCATAGATAAGAAACAATGGGGATTATATAGTAGAACCATGTACTAAGACTCATTTTTATCCTATAGCGATCGTGTCAATACATTGGACACTAGCTAATAACATTTATCACATGGTGACAAGGAGTTTAGGCTAGAGAGCATGGCTTGGGTTGCACATCAAGGTCGGGGGATCCTAAATAAATATATCGTAAGGGTTCATTTGACTAATGCATATATAACCTATGTGTTTTAGCGATAGTTTAATCAAACGTGGGTTCAATATGCTCAAAAGATTGTGTTGGTGACTTGCCTCGTTCAGCAAAGGGAGAGGGAGGGACTTCGGAGAAGTACTCCGGCTCCTCGGCGACGTCGTAGTCTTTTTGATATAGTAAAGTAAAATAAAAAGAACACAACATTCAATCAAACAATATAACATTACATTATAAGCACATAAGTTAAAGTTGGTTTGATTATAAATAAAATAAATTCAATGGTTAAAGTTCTGTGGTTTATTTCATAAATATATTTTAAAGGAATTAAAGAGTTGTCCTTTTTAGAAAAGGGTGTTTAAATGTGATTATTGCCATATTAAGTTCTCAAATAAATGTGAAATGAAAAGTTCATGTTAATTTGATGGTTTTCAGTAAATGGACAAAATGGAAATAAATCTAAATTTTTCTGAAGTTTAAACATTTGAATTTACATTTTAATCCTAAAGGCATTTGAATACTTATTTGAATAAACATGAAATGTCCAAAGTAAACCTACTGTTTTTATTGCATAAACATGTAGAGAATAATATTATGAATTTTCTGAAATTGGAATGGCAATTTTTAGAGTTCAAATGCGCCAGATATGAATTTTACAAGTTTAAAAGTATTTCTGAAATTCATTTTCAATTTTTAAACCCCTCGGGTCCACGGTGAGCCAGGCCCACGGTGAACCCGCGCACTGTGCGCGTGCACCGGGTCGATTTGGACCGTCGGATCCAGATCCAACGCGTGCAGGCGAGGCGGGGCGCGTAAGTTGACGTGGACGGCCAAGATTAAAATGTTTGAACCGATATGCGATGGACGCTCCAGATCAATCAAGGGTTTTAAATACCAACGAACGCACGAGATCGCACCGTACCACTTCACTCAGATCCGACGGCCCAGATTAAATCGAACAGACGATTTAATCTCTGGCGTTGGATCTGGATCGCACGGCCGGGATTGAATCCGGCACAGTTCGTGTCGGGGGGGGGGGGGGGGGGGGGGGGGTAAAGTACCCCTTCTTCCCCGACTCCGGCGATGCGACGGTGAGCGATTCCGGCGACGGCGAGGGTTATCTAGTTTAGCTAGGACTAAAAACGGAAAGGGGGTACCGAGGGGAACAAGAGAGTACCCTTGCGGTGGTCCGGGGTCGACGGGGTGAGGCCGGCGACGAGCGGAGGCGGCGAAGGCTTTCGGTCCCTTGGCGGCGACGGCGATCCGGCGGGGTCCGGTGTTGATGGAGGGGTGGCCGAGGTCGGGGACGTCCAGACCGAAAAGAGGGCGACGACGCTCGGCTTTCGCTCAGGGAGGGCGGTGTGAGTGTGGGCTGAGGGCGGTGGCCGTGGGGGTTTTTTATAGGGGGTCGCCGGCGTCCATAAGGCAAGGAACCGAAAGGTTCCCGAGAGCTCCGGCGAGGGTTCCATTCCCTTGGCCCGGCTTCCATACTCGTCAAAACGCGTGGCCTAAGGACGGAAAGGGATCGTGGGGGTCCGGGGAAAGGTGTCCGAGGTAGATCCAACCGGATCGGGGCGGCCGGCGGCGAGGGAAGGAAAGGGGGTCACCGGAAGGAAAGGGGAGCGATCCCCTTCCATCGGGGACGAAGGTCCTGACAGGTGGGCTCCACCTGTCAGTGGGCGAACGGAAAAGGAAAGGGGCCGACAGACGGGCCACACCTGCCAGAGGGAGGAAGGGGGCGCGACTGAGGCTGACTGGTGGGGCCGAGGCGGGCGCGGGTGGGAGAGAGAAGAGGGGAGCGGCGCCGACATCTGGGTCCCACTTGTCAGCGACTGGTGATTTGGACTGGGCTGGGCTCGGGGACTTTGAAGGTTGCGGCCCGTTTAGAATTTTAATCCTTTTCTGATTTAAAATAAATCCAGTAATTTATATATTTGATTAAGGGTTGAATCACTGTTGATAAAAATTTGTAAAAATTCCTAAAATTATATTTTGGCCTCTAGTTTGTCTCATAAAATTTTCAAGTCCAAATTTTGAATATTCCTTCCTGTTTGGCTTTATTAGGGCTCTTTTAGGATTTTTTTCTTTAATAAATAAATCCAGAAATGATTTAAATAATAATTTTCTTTTCTTTTATTTGTTTTTATTTCTTGGGGTGTTACATAAACCTTATCCAATTTCTATAAGTATCTAGAAAATCATGGACATATTAGACACAAATAAGCCGATGGATATTGATTGTTTTAATCTGGCTGTTCGGATGTTTGCATGTGATGAGGCCTTGTTGTGGTGTGAAGACAAATACCACTGCATGGATCTACAATTTATTGTAAGTCATATAATAATTATTTTATATGTAATAATATAATATCACAATTATTGTGTTCATATTCGTAATAACAATATTTTTTGATCAAAAACAGACCATATCCGATTTTATTCGAGACCCTCTCCGTAAACCCAAACTAGATGTTACTCGGTTGGCAAAATTGTTTGAATGTTGGCCTGATATGGATTACAATATTTCAGATTGCAGTGATGTAAGTTATTATCCTTTGTTACATACATTATAATCTTCATATTGTAGTTGTATTTATTGCCCTTATATGAAAGGCTATATGAAAGGCAGAAAGTATAAAATAGTATGTATAAATTATACGTACTCTTGTTTCTCCTTTTATTTTCTATAAAATCATATTTATAATGTGTACTCCCATGTTTAATTTCCTAATTCAATGTTATTTCATGGTTATTAATTTATAGTAGCGTACGAAATTTTTTATTGTTGAGTTTGTCATTTTGTAACTATATATCAATGATTATGTTTTTACAGATTCTAATACCTTACTCTTTCATGGAACGTCACAAACTATTCATCTTTAAAATGAAGGCTAGAAAGGTCATTATAATGGATCCATTGCCTGTACCTACGGGGGTTAAGGTTTTTCATCCAACCGTGCATTATACCTACACACTGCTGAATGTTGCTAATAATATGAAACTTGCCATGAATTTAGCCAATCCTGAATGGAACGACGATGTATATAAATGGCATCGCGTATTACCAACATGGGTCCCGAAAACATTTGACTGGTAATTGCCTCCAAATATAAATATCTACCAAATTTAATTATTACTTATGTTCAATAACATGTAATATTAATATGTCTTTTGCAGTAATTTAACAGGATATCTGGTTATCAATTATATGCGCGCATGGAATGGTATACGATTACCATTAATTAGCACAGTGAGTGCCCACATCTTTATATTTGTCTCATAATATTCTATATTACTGTTTTTTATATAATTATATGTCAAATGCATTTACAGGATAAGAATGTCTTGAGAACAAAGTTTCTTGTAGAAATACTGAAGTACGCTGAGAATGAATGCAAAGAGAACATTCCTGAAGTAATTCAAGAAATTCTAAAGTGTGTTGAAATATTTCAATTTGTATAGCACTTGAGTGCTTTTAAAGGGATTTACACATTTGTTTCATCTTTAAGTGAAATATATTTGCATGTCACTCTCTATCCTCTCTGAACAACCTTTGCATTGTCAATAATTGGAGCTCCCAATCTACTTCAGAGAGTCCAAATCATCCAGTCTATGGTCACGCTCCAAAACGGGATCAGAGTTGTTCTGATCAATCGCTTTTTTGAATTGGACCAAATAATTATGTAGCAGTTTCTTGCTTATGCTAATTATTTAACTTTATTTATGGGCTCGTGCTACAGCTTAGCTAGCTCCAAATCTATACATATGCTAATTATTTACCTTTATTTATGGGCTATGTCTAAAGATCATCAGTTCTATTATACTCTAACTAAATATAACTTGATATTTATTAATTACTACTTCTGAAAACTATGAAATCATAAAAAAAATCTAAAATTGATAATTATTTTTTGTCATTTACCATTGCGTAGCACTATTTAATTGTCTAACAAATATTTTTTTGTCATTTAACGTTGCGTAGCACGGACCCACTACTAGTTCCATCTAATTTTGATTTGTTTCTAACTACTATGAAAAAAAATTCGATATGTGTATTAGTCAATCAATGTATCAATACATGCATAATTATTTGGATTCTATACGACTTTTCAATGCATCAATTTTTCTAAGGGCATCCCTAACCTATAGTTTTTACGGATAGTTTATAGTTTTTGCGGATAGTTTCTAGAGAAGATAGTGTACAATTAATTTGGTTTTAGATCTAATCATTCTAACACATAAACACATAGTTTTCACGGTAATTTCTATGCAGATTAAAAATTAAAAATTTTATGCATGTGCTATAAAGAAAGATTTCTAAGTTGTGACAAACAATTATATAGCCATATGTATATATCAATTATACCAACTCATAACAAACATATAAACATTGAAGAACTAAAGTTCGCTAACCAGTTAAAACTACGTAAAAGTAACATTAAATAAAACAACTGGATAAGTTTCTCGTATGTTGAAAGCAGAGGAAGATATAGCAGAGTTCTATATGGCAAAAACATACTCATTTGAACTATTCAGAGTAAACAAGATGAGTGTTCGGAATGTATTTAGTCTGAACATTATCATTTCAAATATAACGGCATTAAATTAATATGCATAAGAACTGTATTACCGACAAGGATATAGCAAGATATGACATTTCTAAAATCTACATAACGAGAACAAAATTTTCAGGAAGAGACTATAAACTAGACTCAATTTCAGACAGCTCACTTCAGATTACCATATCTCCTAAACCATTTAGCCAAATAAATTGAAATTTACGCCACCTCTAGATCTCGACAGTAGCTAGTTCATGATTTCTTCAGGAAAAATCAGTTTGGTCACCGAAATGACCATCGAAATAGATCAGCACGGCAAAAAAGTGGCACCCACGAGCGTCAGAAACAATGTGTGTCACCACGTCCTCTGCCCAGAGCGAGTCCTCAAAAGCCAACGAGATCTCGACAGGGGTAGTGCCGCCGAGGTTGCACGGCCGGTAGCTGAGCGGCACACGCCCGTGATAGTGGAGCGGCGTGCGCCCGTGGTGGTGGAGTTGATGGGGATATTATTGATTGAGAGGAGATATGATAATGCTTATGTCTTATAATAAACAACCTAAGATATATGACCGGACCGCCTTGTATCAGGAGTACTCAAGTTGATGAAAACGAAGGGGTTGGCGCTGGCGAAAGTGAAGGGGCGTGTGCCGGCGGAAGTTAGAAGTGGAGGGACAAATCAGCGGTGCACCGGCGGAAGCAGAGGAGCAAATTAGAGATGCACCGACGGAAATGAAGGGGCACACGCGGGAGCAAAAAAGAAGCAGAACGACGACCATATGCACACAAGATCTGAAAATAATGCCCATGAAAACGGCGAAGGAGCCCCAACGCGATTGTAGCAGTTTCTTCGAGCGTTGGTGGGCAAGCTGATCCAGTTTCTTGCAAAAGAAATAGTTTCGCTTTCTCCTTAACCTCTCTCCACCTCAACAAAATGATGACATGATACTATATTTAATATTATGGAAACTATCCTAATCATTGCATTGGGAGTGCTCTAAACAAGTTTTTGCATGAAAACAAACCAACCATGAGCTACAATAGAAAAAACAAAGCAATATATCCATGTTTTTACACCGATCGATAATAGAAATTATGGTTTATTTCTTGGTCTTGAATCTTAGATGCCACACCTTTATACAAATACAATCATACATGATGGAGGAAGTGGCTTCTTTCTACCAAGGAGAAAAGATCCCCGTCTTTTTAGATATGTTGCGTCGCTTATATTTGTTGCTAATAGTATTGTTTAGTTTGTGATGTGGAAATATCTACAAAGATGTGTTCATCGTCTGTGTTAAGTGCATCTTATTCGATTTTGGAACATGTGTAGGGCTTTTACCGAAGTAAGTACATATACAATAAACAGAAGGAAAAGGAAATAGAATAGAAGGTATAAGATATATTATATATTGAGCCACTATTATAAAGCATGAGTACAAAAATTATTAACGTTAACCTACTTATTGTTCATAGGGGTTAGTTGGTGGGAGGATGCATGATGGCCACCGCTTTGAGATAGACTCGTATGAATATTTTAGAAATTCCTAAATAAATCTCAAAGGCCCATGCCAATAAAAGGAATACCGAGTGGTCGGGTATCGGACTCGGCACTGCCGAGTGCCGGACTCGAGCCAGGGACTCAGAGGTCGGATGTCAGCACTTCCCGAGTACTTGATCTAAGTCGAGACTCGGGAGTCGGGGTCGGTTTGCCGAGTTCGACCATGTATTTCCGGAATCTGACTTCTTGCCTTGTGGGAATGCGGTCTTTCCTTTTCCTGTTCTGATTCTTTGAGAACGTGGCGAAGTTTACGGGATATGATTATATAGAAACCGACTTGATTGAGATCGTTATCGCGACACGAGATCTGGTTGCTCCTCGGGTGCTACGATCTAACACCAAGAAAAGCATCTCTACACCGATCGCAGATTTATCCTCGAACACTGTATAATATGTGTGCTATTTTTGTATAGTTTTAAATCATGCTTATTGTGTTTCTATTCATACGAGTAATTGTGGTTGCCATGATTTATCTTATTCGTAAATTAATTGTAAGATTGCCTAATACTCCAACAACTACTACAACTACTCTTCTTTCAAATAGATCAAAAGGAGATAATTGTATTGTTGATGCAACATGGACTTGATTGAAATTCTAACATAACTAAAGTTAGAATCACTATATATATTGGGATATTAATTTCGATGTTTTCATTGCGGGTCTATGGCACGACTCGTACCCTGTTATTTAAGGGGTAAAGTTTTTTTTTGAAGTAGAAAGGAGTAAATCCTTTCCCATTTCCATTAAAGAAATGCGAACGAGTTCGAAAAACTACGAAACAGCAAAAAAAAACAGAACCATTATCCACCGCCACACAGGCCTAGACCAAGATTAGCAGACACAATCAAACTTATTACAGACCGAACCAACCATCTGGTCCCAAAACACATACAATTTTACCACATGAATCCTCACTACGCAGCAAGAAGATCAACCAAATTTCTAAAAGCCACTCGTCAGACGTCTAATAGCTTCCTGTCAAATTTCCAACCATGCTTCACGGTGTAAATCTCATTTACTACCCGCTCTAGAAGGCGTGTTCCCAGCTCCAATCTTCCTCGGCTTTCCGGTGTTTTCTGAAGAATAGACCAGGAAGAGATCCAAAAACAGATTAAACTGACACATTCCATAGGATCGTTGATAATTTTGTTTCGAAAACAAGCATCATTCCGCAGTTTTCAAATAACCCATAGAATTGCCGCAATACCAACTCCCACTATTCTCTTGTCACTGGGTTTCAAACCTTTAAACCACCCATCCCATAAGTGACGCATATTCACAAAAGGGCCAATGTCAAAACACACCTTCTGTAAGGACCAGATAAAAACCGCCATTTTACATTCAAAAAATAAATGATGGGTTGTCTCATGAAGTCCACAGAAGAGGCATCTGTTAGTACAACCTTTCTAGCCCCATTTAAGCAAATTAACTCGCGTAAGGATCCTATCCTTAACAACGAGCCAAATGAAAGTTTTGATTTTTGAGGGGATTTTTAAATTCCAAACATCTATCACAGACGGTTTGCATCCCATCTGCAACTTCATCTCTTTGTAGAAAGATTTAACACTAAAAATGCCTTTTTTAGAGAGGGTCCAATGAACAGAATCACTCTCCCCGGTCAGGACAGTATTGGCACACAAATGCTTCAAATTGTTCCAGTTCATAAGATTATCTCCTACCAAATCCCGTCGGAACCTCAGAATTGCAAAATGGCTATCTAGAACCTGGGCGACAGTAATCTTTTTTGAAAAGGTAATTTTATACAAAGTTGGGAAAGTTTCAACGAGTGATTGATTTCCTAGCCACTTTTCTTCCCAAAATAAAGTTCTCCTCCCATCCCCAACTTTTTCCCTGCAGTATTTACCATAAATTGATTTGATTTTAATCAAAGCACTCCAAAATTGGGATATACCCACAGTGTGTGCACTTTGGGCTACAGTTTTGTTTCTCAAGTACTTTGCCCAAATAAGTTTTTGCCAGATTCTATCCTCTGTCTCCAATTTCCACAACCACTTGGCCAATAAAGCAATATTCATGATTTGTAGATCTAGAACCCCCAAACCTCCACAGTCTTTAGGCATGCAAATCACAGGCCATCTGACCAAATGGTACTTTTTAGCCCTCAGGTCTTCCTGCCAAAGCAGTCTAGCCCTAAAGGAATCAATTCTTTTCCTAACATTTTGTGGCAAAAGGTAAAAAGACATCATGTAGAGGGGGACACTACTCAAGCAAGAATTCAACAAAGTCATCCTTCCCCCAATATCCAGAAGTTTCCTTTCCACCCACTTAACTTCTTTTCAATTTTGGATTCACACTTATTCCAATCCCCATTCAGAATTCTAGTTTTGTTTATAGGTAAACCTAAGTACTGAATGGGGAGAACACCTTTCTTACATGTTAAGATTTGGCAAAAATCCTCCTGCCTACTTTCATCCATTCCTACACAGAACACTTCACTTTTATCAAAATTTATTTTCAAGCCTGACATATGCTCAAACAAGCAAAGAATGAATTTTAGATTTTTTTCACTGTGAAAATCATTTTCCAATAAAAAGATTGTGTCATCAGCATATTGTAAGATAGCCACTCCATTTGCAATGTAATTATTCCCTAAACCAGTTATAAAACCTTTAGAGACAGCACTATCAATTAATGAGGTTAAAGCATCTACAGCCACATCAAAGAGGAAGGAAAAAGATC